>PVJX010012460.1:0-50270 GCA_004027295.1 Dolichotis patagonum
TGACGGCCGAGATCCTGGAGCTGGCGGGCAACGCGGCGCGCGACAACAAGAAGACGCGCATCATCCCGCGCCACCTGCAGCTGGCCATCCGCAACGACGAGGAGCTCAACAAGCTGCTGGGCAAGGTGACCATCGCGCAGGGCGGCGTGCTGCCCAACATCCAGGCCGTGCTGCTGCCCAAGAAGACGGAGAGCCACCACAAAGCTAAGGGCAAGTGAGGAGTTTAGCAGCTCTGGTGAACCCTATCTCTGGAAAAACAAAGGCTCTTTTCAGAGCCACCCAATTTTTCTGTAAAGTGTTGCAATGCTTTTGAAGTATAACACGTTTCACTGATACTTGGCATTTTCACAAATTCCAAGCTTCACAAGAGAAACTTTATGAAGTGAAAAGTCATGCTTTGCTCCAGGATGGCAGTTTTAGCTTTTATACATCACAGGGTGTTTCAGAAGAAAAGCAAAACTTAACTCTTAGCATCCACACAATGCTTAAAGGAAAAGCAACTACAGTTACGTCAGAACAAAAATGGGATTTAGGCAATGTAATCAAAAGCAATGAAAAGTATAACGTCCAAAGAAATATTTTGTGTATGTGATCATGTATGTTCACATAAACCTCAGTACACGAAAGTATATGTAAGTTGTATATGTAACTTACAGTATACGTCAGTTGAGTGTTCATACTCAGAAAATCTGAAGATAAAAATAAAGCCCAAAACAATAACAAAGGTAAGAAAAAACAAAGAAAAATGGTCAATTAGATTTCAGGACTGGATTTTTTAAACTGTAGAGAAGAGGGCGATTCTACAAGCAATAAGGCTTTAAAACCTTTCAAGAAAATGTAGTTATGAAACAGCTAATCAAGACTACATGAAGTTGCCCAAGATACAGTTCAGTGGCATAACCACTTGCCTGACAAGGTTATGAGTCCATTTCCCTATACCCCAAAAAATAAAATAAAAAAAATTTAAAAATAAAGACTACATGAAGCTTCACTTCCATGTATTAAAAAGTGGACTAACCTGAAAACAACGTATTATTCAATGTGCTCCTAAAGCAAACTTAAGCGAGGGATCGATAAATCGGGCTCAGTCAGCTTCATAAAAGTATGGTAGGACAATATCAGCCTGCAGTAGTCTTTCCTGCTGCAGCCTTAGGAGGCAGTCAGTGAGCAAGTCCACTGACCCAAGGCCCCATGCAGGGAGCTGGCCACCTAAACCCCAAGGCTTCCCGTTAGGTATCCTGGCTCTTTGTGAGATCCAGCGCTGCCAGAAGTCCACCAAACTGCTGATCTTTAAGCTGCCATTTCAGCAGCTGGTGAATGACATCACACAGGACTTCCAAACAGACCTGTGGTTCCAGAGGTGGGCCTTCACGCCACTGCAGGCAGCATACAGGAAATAACTGTATGTGGTGCCTCTCTTTCAGTACACCAGTTTAATTGCTGTCTTCATCCAGGGCATCAATTTCATAGCAATGGACACCAAGCTGGCATGCTGCTATCATAGAGAAGAGGGCCTAATCCAAACCAACGATTTCTTTGGGAATGAAAGAGTTCTTTTCAGAACCATGAATCCATTTTGTCAATAAAAGCTGCTTATAATACATTTAGAAACAATAGTGTACATCCCTTGGTGAAAAGAAAACAAATTTTTCAAAAACTGGAAAGAGCAAAAAAAAAATATATATATATATATATATATGCAAATATATATATATTTTATATTTGCTCTTATACAGGACCTTGTCTGTGATATATAATAGTGTGGTGGATCTGTAATTTATTTAGAAAATCGCTTCATTTTTCCCATCAAAGATGGAGTTTCAAATTGTAAAGGTGAATGCGTTGATGGGAGAGCAGAAGTATATGGGAAGATTATTGTTTGTTAGAAGAGAGTTACTACTAATGAGGCTTGCCTCTTAATATTCTCATAAGGCTTTGGTAAAAACATTTACAAACATGTACAAGTGGAAAACCAAAGACCTGAGAAAATGCCTCCTTTCTTTCATATAAAGAATTAGACTTTAAAGAAATACCTTATGATAGTTATGAACAGATAAATTAAAAATAAGAAAGTAAGCCTAAAATATTTCAATCTAATATCTCTATAATACAGAACTCATCAGTATGGATAAGGAAGACAATCCTGCTTCAAAGGAACACAGGAGAGTAACAAGAATATACGTGGTTCAAGGAAGACTGAGAAACAAAGGAAAATCATATTAAAAATAGTTATTGTCTTATACGATTATAACTTTTGAGTTGTTTTCTATCGTATACAAATTATTGCAATGTGGAATGTACACAAATCATTGTAATTATTAACCTTCTGAAAGTTAACATCCAAGTACAAGATAAGGGGCCCTAATATTCAAACAGAAGTAGATTCCCCTAAAACACACTTAGGAAACTTTGGCAGGTTTAGACTATGCCAATTTACAAGAATGATAGAGTATAGTCCATTCCTTTACCTCCATTCTTTGATTTGCATACTTCTAAAAAGTGGTCAGAACTCTTTCCTGAAGATCACAATCCTCCCCTTAGGTCTGATAGTAAATGCTTGGCAATCAATTTACTTTCCTGTTTGTATTTTCTACCCTGCCAACAGCTGCTTACCAGTGATGCTGCTATGACATATGGTACTAATGTTCCCCAGACAGAGAATATGTGACAAGGCCAGCACCTTTTTAACTGCAAATAATATGACATCTCTTTAAACCAATTATTTTAAAACAATTGAAAAGTTCTTGTTTTTTGTTTTGTTTTGTTGGTACCAGGGACCAGGGATTGAACTCACAACCTCACACTTCCAGGCAGGCACTTACAATTGAAAGGTTCTTGCCCTAGTATAAATTAGTATACAGTTATGGCGGTGGTCTAAGGTGGTAGAAGCCCAAAGTGGGAACATTTACCACTTCCTGCTTCTTCCTCAGCACTAATTGCAACTCTCCTTCCTTTTTGCACGCACAGAAAATTCCAATCAGTTCCTCACACATCATCAATATCTGCTTCATGCACCACTTACAATCAGAGGTCATATAACCCTCTGCCCCTCTGTATCCAGTCTAAGGAGACAGCCCAACCACCATGAGTTGTTTGTTCCTTTCCACATCCTCAATAAACCTGTTCGTTTTGTACTTTTTGCTTCTCTATTGCACCAGAATACTCTAACAACAATGAAACAATGAGTTAAAAATTATAAAATTAAGAGGTACGGAGAGTTTACCTTGCAGGGTGTAGTGAATCATGGAAACAGTCCCATCACTGTGAAGCCCGAGGCAGGAAGATCACCCTGACTTCCAGGACAGTATGACTACAAAATCCACTACAAAGCTTTGCTGCAGTATATATTAAGGTCCTGCATCAAAAAAAGAAACCAATAAATAAACAAATAAGTTAATAAATAAATTTACCTCAATTAATGAATAAAAATTTCTGAGAGACTGACAGGCCATTTAAGACATTATGTATTTTTGCAGACAATTTTACAAAGAATGATTTGGATGGGTTACTGAATTTGTCAAAAACCTAATCAATGACAAGAAGGCCATCAGTCTTTGGAGTTACAGCTGTTTCAATGAATAGAAATTATGTGAATGACTATAGGAAGAAAAGAGACTTAACACGAAGCTTAACAAAGTTTAGTACCTTTTATCAATAGTAAGTTATCCAATGAAAACAGTAGATTTAAAATTAAACTGCTTTTTTCATTGCTTGCAACTACAGAATTTAACTCATACTCTGAATCCTCACTAAAAAAAAATTAAATTATAAATTAAATAATTCAATGTCTGTGAATTGTCATACTGTAAATTTTTACATACTTACTAATTCATCAAGAAATACATAACTGATTTTTTATAGATTGCAAGATTATTAACTTAATTTTCTCATTTCAGTTTTTCCTGATATTTACTTAGCTTATAGAAATAACAATTAGTAGTTCCTTCATTTCTTTTCATGAAACATCCTTACACAACATTTTGTATAAGGCTTAAATTTGGGAGCACACATATGAGTTTAAAAATCAGTGTTTGATACTTTCCCTTAAAAATACACTTTTAGAGGAGAAACATGCACAAAATATCTAGTTCTAGCTATCTGCGGAGTGCATCTGAAAAATTTAAATAGGTTTTCTAACTGTCCACTTTTTACACCTTATTTAAAGATGAGCTTGACAAGCCTCCCTTTGTTTCTAGTATGACTGTTTTTTATGCAATGCTTCATTCTGTGTTGAGCCAAACTGGTGCCACAGTTTAAAGAGAAAAATTCCAGCTCTAATGAACCTATGAAACCATGCTCTACCATTATTGGCAAAATGTCATTCAAGTAGATGAACTATATGTGACAAGATCAGCACCTGAATTATATGTGACAGGACCTGGTGAATGCCAGAAGTGTTCATCAGTTTAATATTGCTGGGAAGGACAAATAAAGACATTCATTACTGGTATTTTAATGTTTGATAGAAACCATGAGGTTTTACATGAAAAGAGCTTTAAAGGGAAAGTTTAGAGGTTTGCATTACTGTGACTACCACCTCAGGTCTGGTTCCTCTAAATTGTTCCAGAGAAGACTTTATGACTTTGTGAATTGATTGCTTATGTGACTTCATCATGGGGTGTTCTACAATATTCTACTTTTCATAGAATCCTACCAGGTATCTTGTAGGTTTAGGACAGTAATTGGAGACTTCTAAGTGTTGCTCCACAGAACAAGACTTCACAAAAATTGGCAATTAAAAGTCCTTGTGAATCTTATCTCATTCCTGAAAAAGGGATGATATAAATGAATTTAGGAATTATAAACCTTTTATAAAATGTTTTATAAAAATCCACATGTAGTGATTCACATGATTGCATAGAGAAGCAGAGATTTGACTAAAAGTTTTGAGATAATGAATTAGATGTTTATGAAAATGAGACAGAGATACCAAGGTTGGTCCTGCTTTGGTTACCCATTAGTCTTCAGCAAGTCCAGCTTCTCAGGCCCTCTTAAACAGCCTCCACTGACTTCTAAATTCCTTAGAGATACATTCAATGTTCGTTATTTTGCAAAGTTTGTGCTGTCAAGATTAAGCAAAGAATGAGACATGGTGAATTTAAAAGAAGAATCCTGATAAAATGCTTAAAAATGAAATATAATGCAAAGGAATAAGAGTAGTAGTGAAAGCCATGTAAATAAATTTGAAATCTCCAGAAACAATGTTAAAAACTGAAAACATATAGCAACTTGTACTCAAATGTCAAAATGTTACCATTTCAAAATGTAATCAATATAAAACAATATCGATGTAAAATTCCTGGCCTTTGATTATCCTTAATATTCCAAGTTGAGTGTATGTTTTATTCAGCCTGCTAATTTATCAGAAGCAAATACATTGCTTTCAGATTTTATAAACTTTAATGAAAAAAATTAATTTTACACATATGAACTATTCAGCTATAGCTAATATTTTCCAATATGTAACAAATCAACATTTTAAGGCCTCAGATGGCCCTAAACCATTTTACTAGACAATGTAGATCCCAAGAGCAATTGCCTTTGGGATGCGGAGATGGTAATGAAAATTGAGAAAATTGGGAGACTAAATTAACAGTAATCATGAAAATTTTCATTGACTTCTTCAATCACATTTACAAATACAAACATTTGGAGATTACTATAGGAACAGAAGGTAGTTTCAGATTGCAAGACTCCATATTAACAGATAGAAAAGCATTAAGGAGAAAATTAGCATTAGACCCACGCTGGTAAAGTAATTGTCCAATAAATTTTAGCATTTTCCCATCTCAAAGACAATTTTACCAGGCATTACTGTCTCCTTTATTTGAAAGTGTTCATTTTTTCTACAAGTGTTCATTTTTTATTTGAAAGTGTTCATTTGTTTCAGATTGTATGAAATTTATAACCAGGGACGATTTCACAAAATCTCCCCAAAACCTTAAGAAGTTAAAATGTGTATTATAAATGGTAGCCTACTCTAGGAGTGATGACTCATTCCTGTAATCCTTTGGAGGCTAAACCAGGATATCACCAAAGTCAGATGGAGCTACATATAAATTCAAGGACAAGCTGGCCATACATTGGCTTTCAAAAAGAAAAGGAGAGGGAGAAACAGGTGTTAAGGTAATAAGTGCAACTGTTTCATCACCGTACACACAGAACAAATCCTCTACTAATTTAAAAGAGATGATTGAGAGAAATGAGCCATGACAAATGGTGCAGCCCATATCTCTTCCTCATCCTTCCCTAAAGATTGTCACAAACTTTGGTGACTGCCTCAGACTCTGCTGTTTTCTCTGGCTCCGCCTCTCTTGCAGTCTGAGTAGGAAAAAAAGGCACAGAAAGGCGGGAAGTACAGTTCCCGCCACTGCCCTTGCGTTTTCAATCAGGTCCGATATAGTATTATAAAAGATCTCTCTCCGGGTAGCTTGAAGCACTGTGTTGTTTCAGCAACTGTGTTTCTGCCATGTCTGGACGCGGCAAAGGGGGAAAAGGCCTTGGTAAAGGCGGTGCCAAGCGCCACCGCAAAGTGCTGCGCGACAACATCCAGGGCATCACCAAGCCCGCCATCCGCCGCCTGGCGCGCCGCGGCGGTGTCAAACGCATCTCCGGCCTCATCTACGAGGAGACCCGCGGCGTGCTCAAGGTCTTCCTGGAGAACGTGATCCGCGACGCCGTCACCTACACGGAGCACGCCAAGCGCAAGACGGTCACCGCCATGGATGTGGTCTACGCGCTCAAGCGCCAGGGACGCACTCTATACGGCTTCGGCGGCTAAGTCTTTACTGGCTTGTGTTTACTTTTAACGAATTAAAAAGGTCCTTTTCAGGACCAACTACTTGTTTCACTTTAAAAAGAGCAAGACACTTTTCTAACTACTTGTTAAAACAACGGGATGTTTTGGTACAACCGATGGTTGCATTGGTTGCAAAGTGATTGCGGTGGTATATCATGGAGATAGCTGGGGCCCCCCAGGTGGTTCTAGCGTGCCAATTAAGCTTGGAAGGAAATTACTGTGGCGTTAAATGCTTATACTTGGTATATACAGATTCTTTTGTTTTGAGGTCAAAAATACTGTAAACAGATGTTAGCTATTGCTGTGTGGAATCTAGCATCTTAGCCCCATTGTAGGCAATTGGCCATATTGATGAGTCATGTACTCGATTCGTTAAGACTAGTTATTCTTAGCGTAATGGGATTTGGTCTGAAAATACCGAGATTAATTTCACAGAGTGTAAAACTTTTCCAGATATATACTTCATAATTATATGACATGGCAGGACAACTTTGTGAGCCAGCGACACTTCCTGACTTTTTGTGACTGATTTCATAACTGCTATGAGGATTAACAGTCACTGTCATATCTGGAATTTGCCTTGTGTCTTTCCTTTTCCTACCAGTTAAGGTGGTGTGAGCATCATCACACACAAGACTGAATTGGAAGAAACAAGGCTTTCTGATGGATCACAGGTAGAGGAGCTTTACAGAATCTGAACAGTCACTGCACACCTGTTCCACAAGAAAAGTAGCTTTGTTCTTATAAACGCATGTATCCTTGACTTGGATGTAGCAGTTTACCATACAACAGACTGTTTTCTCAGTTTCTACTGTAGCCCTTACCTTGACCTGCCATCTCTTTTAAGGGAAGCTGATAAGTGATCCTTTTACTGTTACCTCTTGCACTGTGCTGGAGTGCGTGCGGGAAGAACAGAATCAAATTCATTACACGTTAAAAATCACAGGATACATTTGCCCATATGTCTTAAGCAGTATTAAGCTTGCGTATTACACAGACTGTCCTCTTTGGAGAGGAATTGTTACTATCTGGGTCAAAAAGTCCTTTGACAATCTGTTTAAAAATAGACATGGACATAAAGCATTTTTCACAGGGCTTATTTGTCCTCTGGGGCTTGCCCATGCTTTCCTGTCAGCCTGGGATCTGGTGGTTAGAGCAGAGACTGAGAAACCCAGAAATTAAGGATACAGTTGTAGAACAAGGGCAGACATAACAATGCTGGCGAACAACTTGCATAAATTCATTTTGTCACCATTCACTGAGTGGTATATATATTCTTGAGTTGGTCACCTCTGCATATTTTACAGTGCAGAAGAGAAGAAAGCCCCAATTCTGAAGAAAGCTCAATTCTCAGGTCTGAGGCCCTGAATTGACTGACTCTTATGAAACTGAGAAATAAACCATAAGAAGCAACAAGGAATTGATTTTTAACCTTTTTAAGGAAGAAGACTGAATTGTATCTTGATGCTTTGGATTTGTCATCCATTCAACCACCTTATTATATTTAATGCAATGTAAATATGAAGTAATTGGTCGTTATGCAAGTCATACGTGTTAAATTTATAGGAAGAATTCCCAGGACCCCTGTGTTAAATTTATAGGAAGAATTCCCAGGACCCCCTGGAGATTTTGGAATGCCTTGAACAGAGGGATGCTTGTGACAGTACTACCTGTTTCACAGCTTTGGTATTCACTGTTTTGACACTCAGTGTTTTGGTACTTTGTGTTTTGACAACTACCACTGCTACAACTCTTATTTCTCATGACAAGAGAGTGACCTAGAGAAAAAGAAGGAAGCATTTGACCCTGCAGATGTGTAAAAGTTTCAAAGAACTACAACTTTTTCGTGTGTATTTTTGTTTTTAATTCAATCTTTGTAGTCTGTAGCATGTTGATAACCACTGTTTTTCTGGCATTCATTATATAGGATAACTCTTTTAAGACATAGTTCTGCCCCTTTCTCTCTCTTAGCCTTTGTCACCTGCCACAAGATGATGCAGCAAGAAGGTCAGGCATCAGCCACTTGATATTACCCAGCCTCTGTATCTATGAGAAATAGCTGTTCATTTCACTATTAATCGCCCAGTCTCTATTCTGTTACAGCTGCACAAAACTGACTAAAATACTATCTACAGTATGGCCAAGATCCAATAAATGTCAGCTATTTGTAATACATAACCCAGTCTATCAATATATTCTCTTGATTGTCTCCTGCAACCTACTCTAATAATTTCAACATCATTATCACTGCAACCTACTATTATTCTTTGCTTCTTTCTGCTTCTTATTCTCATAAATTCCATTCTCAACATTACAGTTTAAATGGCACTCATAATCTCTGTTCTGTACTTTCAGGATTTCATAACTATGACAATAATCTGGGTGCATTTTATGGCAAATAATGTATCAGATATTCAGTCACATGTTTAACCTTCAGTCTCATAGTTTAACATACTTACCTTGGCCTGAAACCTTTATACCCTGGGGTTTTGTTGCTTTCTCTAAAGAATCACCTAATAAGGATCATGTCATTGGGTTTTGTTTTATTTTTTTACAGCATCCAGAGCTCTGTATTTGAAATACCCTGCTGAAGTGTTCCACTTATTTATTGTCTGTGTCTCACAAGGATATTTTAGCCCATGATAGCTAGCTCTGTTCATTGCATGCCTCACACTTGGCACAGAGGAACTATCACTAACAATTTGCCAGATCCTGAATAGAAATGGCAACTGTTCTACTTTTGTTTGTTTGTATCCTCTAGCCCAGTATACATACTGTTTCTTTAGCTTGAACTTTTGTCACTTTTCAGTGACATTTCCCTACAATCTGTCCACTCGCCTGCCACCAAAAGCAAGCTCATCAACTCAGCTCAGTAGGTTTCTGCAACTTTTTATGGCCTACAGAACAAACCTAATCTCCTTGTTTGACATGTAGATCTTTCATGATTTTATAACTGCATCTTTAATACAAGGAAAACAACATGTGTGTGGGGAGGTCAGTGCTTTTAAGTCTGTGTTTCAGGCAAACTATTTAGTAAGGCGAATTTCTGGGTTTTATACTAGCCTTAATGAAACAAAATGCTCTGATTGAGACTAATATAGTCCTTTAACAAGCCTTGCAGGTGATTCTTAGGTACACTGCAGTGTGAGAGTCACTTTGCTATATCCTTTGACATGATTCAGTGCTTGCCATTAGAATACCAAGTTAGTTGACTTGCAGCCACCTGGAGGCTCCTTCTGTCTGTCCAGAACATTCTTGTATGAGACAGTATTGGTGCCTAATGAAATATCATTACCCTTGCTTTCTCTAATACATTGTTGATTTTGCTTAGTTAACTCTTTGTTCTCTGCCTTGTGCTCTGGAAAAGGCAGAGGTCTGGCTTGTGTCTGCAGGAGGCACTGTGTTGCTCTCTCAGTAACTACAGTTGTACCACTTCTGGACGCAGCAGAGGAGTCACAGGAGGCAAAGGTGTGGCAAAAGTCCTATTTTTTTTTATGAACTCAGTAGTACAATGTCTCATGGTTCTGGCCAGAGAAACCTAGTGTGTTCTACTCCCTTACTAAGGGTTGGACCCTGGGCCTTTGCTTGGAGCTATATTACCCACCACCACCACCTTTTTTTTTGGAAGACTGTTTTGCTAAATCAGTAAATTGCCCAGGCTAGATTCTCACCTGTGATCCTATTGCAACTGAACAAGTAGTCCTCCTGCCTCAGCTTCCTAGGGTGTTGACACTGTAGATGTGCACCAACATGCCAGGCTTGCCAGGACCCTCTTCTGTCAGGTCTTGCACACATTCCTGAGCCCCAGATGGGCCAAGACTTGGATTAGTATTAGATGGATCACTAAGGACACAGAGACAGGTTTTGTGCTGGCCTTTATTCAGGTTTAATCTGCAAAGAGTTAAGAAACAAATGAATCTCAGAGAAACCTCTGAGTATAACAGGATTACCGAGCATCTCTAACTTTTCAATTGATATACTCGAAAGGAAATTTTAAAAAAAACTTTGTATTAAGTTTACTGGTAGATTTTAGATATAATGATCATATTCATAATAGGGAATTTTACTCATATATGAAGTAACTTCATTATTTTTTTTCTCCATTGCCCTACCCTCCTTTCAATCTCTCTCCTATTCATCTATAAAAGCTTTGTTTTCATTTTTTTCTCAAAAGGAACTTTTAAGCTATCCTAAATATTGTCTTAATCTCTAAATCAAGTTGTATGGAAATATTCCCCATTTATCAGTGAAACAGAAAAACTGGAATGCTGCTGGAAAATTGTCTCTTGCAGGAAATATTCTGTGCTTTTCACCCATACAAGAGCACCATTATGGCAATATCTTTAAAACATATGTCCTTTCCCTGGAAGAAACATTCCTCACCTCATCATTTCTGCACAGTTAGCTAAAAGAAATCATGAATTCAATTCTGAATGTCTTGCTCTGATTGAGAAATGTAAGAGAATGTTTACTATTGAGAAACTGTTCTTGGAAGAATTTTTGCCTAAATATTTAGCAAATCCATGGGGTATCTTTAACTGTGATTAGAGGGCTCTGTTCCAAAAAACACAAAACTATAATGAAATAAGATCAAAAATCTTTATTATGATATGCTGTTTCCCATTAAATATAACTAAGGAAAGACATTAACTGAGGAATAAAATTAATAATGTGCCTTAAAGTGATTCACAAACCCATTTAACCATCGTAATGGGTGGGGGCAGACATTAAGATTTGGATTTTGTTACTTGGTAAACTAAGTCTGTGTGGGAAAAAACTTAACAGTGCATAAGATAACTAGTCATAGACATTGTTAGAGACACCTCTTTTATCGTGTCAAATGAAAGAATTCCAAATCTGAATGTATTTGCTTGCAAATATTTGAGGCTTCCTATATCCAGATTCTAGCACTGCATATTCATAACCTGTTCTTCAATCTCACAACTGTTAGACTTTGAGACTTTAACTACTGGGCATAAATAAACATTTTAAGTCATTAAATCCACTAGAATATTCAGCATGGCCCTGTATGCAGCACAAACACTAAGGGAAGCTTTAATAAAATTGACATTCAAAATAAAAGATTATGGAAAAAACAGAAGTTACCATGTAGTGCATTCCTGGTAATAAAAATGAAAGGCAGAGCTTATGTAACTTTAATATATAATTTTCCTATCCTAAATAAAAATTATCAACATTTATTAACTTGCTGCAATGGATCAGAAGTCCTCTAAAATATCATAAAAATAAAAAATTATTAATTATTTACTATGTAATTATCAAAGACACAATTGTTATTCTACTGGTACTAAACTAACAAGAAAAGAAACTTCAGAAATGCAGTAGGTAGAGCAGTACTTTTCACATTAAGTTTGCAATTGTAATCAAATAGCATGAGCACTTCTGTGATCAGACATCCCTGAGAGTTTCTTACCACTTGAAGTGTCTATTATGTAAGGGTGGGTAGCTTGGATAAACTATAAGGGACACAAAGAGGCCTGTCTTGGGTTGTGGCTTGCTTGCTGCTTGCCACCTTCTGCCTGCTGTCTGCCTGCTCTGTGATTCCTCTCTGCAGTGCCACCCAGCCAGCTATGAACTGAAAGCTCTACAAACCGTGAGCTAAATAAACCTTTCCTCTTTTTTAACTTTGGGGGTTGGATATGTTGTTCAATAATGAGAAAATTAAGACTGTGTGAAAGGAAAGTTGATATCGTTTTATGAGTAGGATTTTTAAACATTTTTTCATACTAGGAAAAAAAAAAACTTTTACGGGGTAGGGGTTAGAACCAGTGATTAAAGCCATGGCCTTCACAATGAGCTGCATCCCCAGCCTTCTGTTGTGTTGTTTCTTACCTAAACCACTAGGTTGCCCACACTAGGCTTAAATGCTAGCCTCTTGCCTCTGCCTCCCAGAGTTCTGAGATTATAGTCCCATGCCACTGCAACTGGCTCTACTGGTAAACTGTATTGCACTAAATTTCATTGAAATGTCATTGACTCAAATACATAAAAGTATAACTTTAACATTGACAATGCCTTCACCTGGCAGTCAGTTAATAACATCTGCATGGGTTACTAGGGATTTGTTATAAATTATGTCTGGATGTTCCCCCCAAAGCCTCTTGAGGTCATGGGGAGTAGACTTTTCAGAGACACAGAATATAGAGTTTGTAATTAGTTCACTGACTAGTGCTGGTGTGAGTGCTACACCTGTCCCAGGGTGGGTAGTCTGCATACAATATAAGGGAAGAAAACAGCCCTGCTCTACTCCTTTGCTCTTGTCATTTTTGCTGTCTTCTGAGGCCATGAACTATTGTCCCTCTGCCACATTATCCTGCCTTGGAGCCCACTGATTATGGGCTGAAATCTCTACAGACTGTGCCCTCCCTTAACTTAAGTGTCAGGTATTTTGTCTCAGGAATGAGAAAACTAAGATAGATTTTAACTTCAGTCTTTCACACTGAGCCACTTTAACTTTGAGACAAAGTCTCAGTAACTCTCTATATTGCTCTGGTTGGGCTAAGCCTTTAATTAACAATCGTGATGAATTAGCCACGTATGCATGAACACACACACAAGAATTTCAGGCTTTTAATTGTAAATGTCTTACACCAAGATAATGCCTATAATCCCAAGAATCAGGAAACTGATGCAATATGGTCACTGCAAGTTCCAGACCAGTCCAGGCTACAGAGTGAAACCCTATTTCAAAACAAATAAAAAGAATAAGTAAAATAAACTGTGATTTTATTCAGAAATTACATACCTTTTCTGGGAATGAGGATTGATTTTTTTTTTTTTTTTTTTTGAGACAGGTTCTTGGCATACAGTTCAGGAGAGCCTTGAACTCATTATGAAGCACAAGCTGGCCTAGAATTTACATAATCCTCTTGCCTCAGCCTCTCAAATTCTGGAATTGTATGCGTGTGCTACCATAACTAGCTAAACAACACAAATTGATTAATATATTTTACATGTGCCTGTTGGTAAATTATGCTATACAATCACTTCAGGCTTATAGGCCTGATTTCAGACACCTGTATATTTAGAAAATGAGGTCCTAAAATGATACATTTTAGATAGTTTCTTGCTGACCTTTTCCTATTTTCTTGACTCTGGCTCCTATTCTTCCCCCAAGGCCTACCATAGAAATTAGAATATCTCCTCCCTCCTCCCAAAACAAGTACAAAGAAACAGAGGCACTTTTCCTCTAGCAAGTCATAGAGCCTAGAAATAAAACTCTAATCTTCCAATAACCTGTATTCATCTTGGGGCAGGCCATAAACTTTCTGATCTTGTTTAAGATTAGGAGATCCTCATGCAATTAAACATACGCCAGAGTACAGAAAAGCAAGAAAAAATTAATTCCCTAGTTATTAGAAATTCATGCATTAAAATTTTTCTGTTGGCAGTAACTGTATGTCATTTCACATAAAGGCATTACCAAAGATAAGTAGATCTTGAAAGGAGAAGCAGGTAGGGAGAAAGAGTCTAACAATACTGCCTAGGCTGGGCTCAAAATTGAGATCCCCTGATTCAGCTTCTGAAGGAGCTAAAATTATAGGTACATTATACTATGTCTAGCTGATAAGTAGATATTTAAATTAGAGGAATTCATTCATGGAAATGGAGCATGAAGCAGTGAAAAGATTATCAAAAGAGGAAAACAGAGGGAATTTCAGATGAAAATTTTGTGGGGGTGAAACATAATAGAAACAAAGACTAATTTGTTTTGTTATTAGTGCCTATCAATGTGAGCAACAAGATTCAATCATGAAACAATGCCACAGTCGTTCACTTGACCTAAAAGCAATACAGAGCCAGTAATCATTTTCATCAAGCATATTTTGGTTTGGCTGTGGCAGAATGGCCAGAATGTGAGTGGGAGCTAGAAAAACTAGTTAGGAAAGTGAATATGAAGTAATAAAATCATCCCTGCTAAGAGAAAAAAAATCAGGAGCATGTGGAAGAAAATATAAGACATATTGGGAATTCTTTAAATATGAACCTGAAACCAGACGTGGTGGAACATTCCTGTAGTCCTACCATTGGGGAGGTTGATGCAGGAGGATCACAGTGAATTAGAGGACAAACTGAGCTACATAGTGAGGTCAAGGTCAGCCTAAACTATATAGCAAGACCCTATCAAAAAACAAAATAAGAAAAAGAAGAAGAAAATGAAGAGCCTGAGTTTCTGACTCAGTCCCCAAAATTTAAGAGCTTTCCTGTGAGCCAGAGTTCACCATGGGGAAACAAAAAAGACTCAGCAAGAAGCTGACCCACGCTTTCCCATGAGCCAGCAGGTGCCTGAGCTGGGAAACCAGAAGAGCAGGACCCACACAGCCCCTACCACCTCCCTGGCCCACATCCCAGTAAACAACTGGCTGATTCAGAGGAACTCAGGATGAGATGGTAGTGACTGAGGAAAGGAATAACTTGATGCTTGTGTTGCTTGATTGACTTTGCAGGCCTGGGTGGGGCTGGTGGTCTGGGCCTCTCTTTGGAGGATGGCAGTGTGCATTGTGGCAACTGTGGGGAATTTCCTTCTGTCTTGTCTTGGAAATCCAATGTTTTTTTTTCATTTTACTGTTTTGTTTTATTCCTGTACCTGGTAACTTCAGCAACTATTCTAAAGATAACAATATGCAATGTAACAACAGTTGTTAAATTCGTGTCATCTTGTTTGAAAACCTGTATGGCTATTGTTTTTTGTTGTTGTTGTTGTCATTTTGCTTTTGTTGTTGTTTTTTAGGTTTGTTTGTTTCTTGGTTTGTCTGTTTTTTCTTTTTTTTTTCTCTCTTTAAATAAAATTTTAAAAAAAAGTTAAGGCCTCCACACAATAACATTGACTAAGTCTCCACCACTTAAAAGAAGTCAGGCAATTACTGTAACAAATGGCACAAGGGCAGAGACCACTTGAGACAACCAGGCTTGTGTAAATGCAACATGGCATGGAATTTATTGTGCCTGTGTACAGGCAGACAGAAGCCAGCAAGACTATCTGTAGGGAACAAAGAGAAGTGTGCCCCTTTTATAAGGACTGGAAAAAGGTAAGAAAAATTAGGTAGTAAGGTTTTAATAAATATCTGTGATCAAATTTCCCTGGCTGTTTTGCACCTCAGTGGGCAAAGTCCTTGAAGCATCTGGTGTAAATTTTTAGGTGGCTCCAGAAGTCCATATATGTTCTGGGACCTGCAAGATTCATTGTCCTATCTTATCTGTTATACTCACTTATCCTGTGTCTGTGGATAACAGCCTAGGTGCTGAACTAAGTCACATGGTGCGAATAGTGCATCTATTGGCAAGCAGGTTGGGGTCCTGAAGAATCAGATCCCACTGGAGCCTTATAATTGCTAAGTACATAGAAGGAACAAAGGATTGCCTATAAGCTGGTCCTCCGGTTATTTTTATGTCAGACCTATGCAAAAGTGCCCTCCAACAGGAGAGAATACAAAAATGCCCCTCACATCTTCTATGCCATCTTCTGTCTCTCCTCATTCATCCTCTGGCAGTCATTGTGACCCAATTTATCTGCTGAAAAATTATAGAAAATGGACAAATATGTTTTAAAAGTTCTCCTTCTTTTGAAAATAAGTGTTTGTTCAAGGTAGAAGAACATAAATATAAACTGACATAAGTCAGAGTGAGACTCTGGAAGGTCATAGACTTGGTTTTTGGTTTTGTGTTTTTGTTTTTGCATTCCTTGTGGTTTGTGAACTGAATGGCTCACAATGAGCTAAAAAAAACAAACATGGACACTGCTTCTTGTCCAATGACCCTAAAAAAGGAACTGAGTTCTACCACTTTTCCATAAGAGACTGGGTATAATGTGAGAAAAATCAAGGAATCAAGGGTCTGTGTTACAGACTCAACTCTATTTCATTTAGAAACAACAAACGCTCATTTCTGGTCATAAGGTCTTTCTAAGCCTAAAATTTCTCAACTTTAAAATAATCATTTTATTTACACTGAATTTCAGAACTTTATAGTGACACCCAAATAAGGCACTTATAGAAAGGCTTTTAAAACTCTAAAGTAGAGATGTGATGGTTACTGTGATTGCTTTTATTGACTGAGGTATCCCATCCTCAGTAAAAGTCTCTCATTCTGGGCACTGCAGACCTCCCTAATATCTGTTTTCCCTGTTGGGTGACTCAAATCTGTTATTTAAAATATATGCTCATTTTACCATTTCACATTTTCTCTGATGATTGCAATGACCCTTCTCAACCAAGCCACTCTCATAAAAAAAGGGGTTTCCAGCTTTCATTACAAACAAAAATTATGAGATGCAGCAATGGCTAGAAAAACTTGAAATCCTGCGTAAGAGAGCTAGAGAGACAGTTCTGGCCACATTCTTACAGCTATTTATTGTAAATAATAGGTGTAAATAAGTTGCAAAACTTAATAAACCCTTAGAAAATAAGTAAATAAGAGAAAACAAATGAAGATAAATAAGTATTTTTATCAGGAAGGATTTTTCAGGATTCTGTTGCAGGGCATATGTTGGGTTATGCACTATATGGCCTGCAGAAATGTGTATAGAGACTATCTCAAAACGGGTTTTTAAGAACACAGGGAAAATAATAGTTATAAAAAATTTTCATGAACAATATATTTTGTTTAGTATCGGATAAATGTCCAGTACCACATGTAATAAGGAATGTCAGTTTGAAGGACTCACAGACTACACCTGAAGAAACCTGAATTACTAGAAATCAGGTAACATGTGTCATCACTAATATAGGGGAATGAAATTCTCAACCTACTCTGTCCGCGAGTTCATATCCTCTAAAATCAAAGAATGAATGTTAGGAACAATGGAAGTTAAGAGTAGAATATATTTATTGAGAGAAAGAAAGCTTCTGTTTGAGGAGAGACAGAAGGGGACAAATGGGGAAGTAAGTCACGAAGAGAGCAGGCATTCTTATAGAGCTATAACTCTTCCCTAGGGGGTTGGAATGGTGACTCTAGGCTTACTCAGGGTGACAGGTAACTATTTAGAATATCAGTCCTTAGGATGTGGATGTATTTATTTGATCCTTTGTCTTGAGGCCTGGCCCACAGCAGGAGGTGTCTGTCTCCCCAACAGTTGCCAGGTATCTGGGCTTATGCACTGGCTCCTTTGAGGACCTAGCCCTGTCTCACTGCCTATAATATTTCTAACTAACTCAGCTGCCTGCAACAAAGGACTCAATAGACTGTAAACGTTAAGAAACCTGAATTACTAGAAATCAGGTAACACGTGTCATCACTAGTAAGACTTACAGGTACTTAGAAATCCAGTGTTATTAATTACTGCTATAGATAACAAGGGACTGATAGTCTGCACTTAAGACTGTAAAAATACATATTTTCCCCCCAATGAGCCTAGAAGACATCTGTAGTTTCTATGCTGTCAGGAGTTTTGAATAAAACCGTGCTTTTCAAGACTAATTTTAAGAACATTAGCTCAGCGCCATAGCCACCTGCCTTGCAAGCGTGCGGTCTTGAGTTCAATCCTGGTGCAAAAGAAAGAAAAAAAAAAAGTACTAATTTTAAAAACATACTCAAGATGAAATACAATGGCAGACCATGCAAGTCAACTCCTTCTTTGCCGTTGCTTTACAAACCATGCTACCTAATAAGTTTTCTTTCCCATTGTTCACACGCCAAACAGATATGGGAGAAACAGCTAACCACAGCTCCCTGGATGACCTAAACAGCAAGTGAGGAAGCACAATGGGACAGAAGACATTAGATATCAAAGTAACTGAAATACTCCTTGAATTTCTTACCATATCTTAGCATCAGGGTTGAAGCGATAATTATCCAGAGTAAAGCCCAAGTACCAACTATTCAAATAATCTCATAAAAAGAAAAAAATTTACAACTTGCAGAGAAAACAAAAATCCAGGCCTGTCATGATTCCCAGTGCTCATATACAAAGACAAAACGGCAGAGGTTTCACTTTCTTCGGCCTCACTGTGGTACACACAATCTTTAATACCTCAGTCTCTGATGTAACACTCCCTCTGACGAGACAGTGCCACTGCAAAACCCAAAGGCATTCTGATTGGCTGCCAAGAGCCATGCGAGCCAATGAGAAGACACTTTGGATAACAGGCCGAGGCTACCATAACCCCTTCAGATTGGCTGACTGATACTGAAAATTTCAGCGCGCGAAAAACAAAGCTTCGCGCCAAGGCAGTTATTCTTGCACTTACACACTACCCTCCATCATGCTGCCTCTAGCCAAGTAATCTCTTCCAACAGTTGTAGACCAGAGCGCGTACCCTTGATGTGAAAGGTGAGACTGCACCACTCACACCAATGGAAATACGTAACTCAACACTGATGCGCCCCATGGCTTAGTTTACACCCTCCCAGCTCATCATGCTGGCTTGTTTTCCAGAGGAATGAGACTACTAAAAATGAAGATCCGCCACAAGACTACAACAAAAGGACAGATACTTGCCACACTTGCGCATTATCTGCCTATGCGCGTACGCACGATGCACAAGGGGGAGCAAGTCAGCAAACTATTCAAGGCACAAGTTTATGAAATGACCCTTGAGTGTTCGGCTCTTTTAATTGATATCGTGGGTGGCTCTGAAAAGAGCCGTTGAGATTTGTTATTAAGACTGGCTGGAAGCTTCACTTCTTCTTAGGGGTCGCTTTCTTCGCCTTCGTACCCTTAGATTTGGCAGCTTTCGGTTTGGCAATCTTCGGTTTCGGGGTTTTGGCTTTAGCTGGGCTCTTGGCAGCCTTTTTAGGTTTGGCAGCTTTCACCTTCTTCGGACTCTTAGCCACCTTCTTGGTGCCAGCAGCTGCGGCGGGCTTCTTAGCTTTCTTGGGGGTCTTCTTGGCGCTCTTCTTGGGGGTGGCCGAGCCCGCAGCTTTCTTGGGCTTCTTGGCGGCCCCCGCGGGCTTCTTAGGCTTAGCCGCGCCCGCCTTCTTGGCCTTGGGCTTGGCCTCCCCGGAAGCAGCCTTCTTGTTGAGCTTGAAGGAACCAGAGGCCCCGGTACCCTTTGTTTGCACCAGGGTGCCCTTGCTCACCAGGCTTTTCAGGCCTAGCTTGATACGGCTGTTGTTTTTCTCCACATCGTAGCCGGCGGCCGCCAGCGCCTTCTTGAGCGCAGCCAGCGACACCCCACTGCGCTCCTTGGAGGCGGCCACAGCTTTAGTGATGAGCTCGGACACCGGAGGCCCGGTCGCCTTCCGTTTGGCAGCAGCAGCACCAGTTTTCTTAGCTTTCTTCTTCACAGGTGCTTTCTCCGCAGGTGCGGGGGCAGTAGGAGCAACTGGAGCAGTTTCCGACATGTTTCTGTCTCACTAGAGAGGAGAAAAGTAAGCTCAAAACTGTCAGAACGGCGTGTTCCCGACGCTGAAGACTAGGGGTTTATATAGAGAGACGCTGCGTGGTGATTGGTTCCCTGCTCTGTGCGCCGCGCCGCTGGAGAAGAGCTCCTCCGCTCTTCCCTGTGGCTGTGTTTGTTGCCCCTCAAAAAAGAGTAAAAATAAAAGAAATCTGGTCACGAAATAATTAGGAATTTGGGGGAAACGGATCCGAGAGGCTTTAGGCTTCATTCATGCCTTGTTTTCTACATCTAGTTTCAAAACTGGCTCCCTGAAACTTTCCTGATTCCCCCAACTCTCTTCTAAACTTCGGTCAAATTGAGACAACTTTCAGCTTTTCATTAAAAATACTATTTCTCTCTGCTTCGTTGGGAAACTTTTCTTTGCAGGCATTATTCTGCGCATTCTTATCTTCTCAAAAGTATATAAATAAATTGGTTTATATTGAAATATATAGGGAAAATCGGTTTTTTCGCGGAAGCAATAGCACAAGCTCTCCCGCGAGCTGTTTGCACCGAGCTGTAGGAATTGGCACTGGGATGCAAAGTTCTACTTGCAAGCAGGATGATTATTGAGAGAAAAACAGATTTTTGAAAAAGTATTTATTTTACCAGTGTGTAAGATAGGGTTGATCCCCTTGTGTTAGCCATTTTAACGTTTTTACAAAGATGAGGGAGTGGCGCTTCCATTTTGCTTCTAAATATCATTTTCTGACCTAGAATGGCACTAGAGATCAATAATCCGATCTACAAAGAAAATAATAATGATAATACTAATAATAAAGTAAAAGAAAACAAAAGCCAACACCATTTCATTGTAGCAGCTGCGACCTGGAATATTAGGACATCTCAGGTTTGGCTTATATTTCTTTAAGACTGCAAAACATTTAATGACATATACCTGGTCAGAAGATTGCCCTACTTAACAACATACTAGTACTTCAAAATGATATTTCAAATTGCAAATATGAATAAAGAGGATTTAGAAAGAAAAATATATTTTCTGAAGGCTCATAATTTTCTCTGTGGTTTTAAAATTTAAAATGTAAACTAGGCTGTTATAGCCTGAGTTGGCTAAATGTGACAAAAAGCTGAGAAAACATGAATGCTTGACAGCTCTGCTAGCTTGCAATAAAATAAAGCTGGTAGAATTAGATCATTACGGGGTAAATGAGCACAAAAGTAAAGTTCTCTCTCACATATTCTGCTACTAAAATGAAACAATTTACTTTTATATTTCTTTTAATAGATATTTCTATTCCGAAAAATCTAGTCTTTCTAACCTAGGAGTGTATTCTAACTTGAAGGTTTTTCTTATGTAAACAAAAGACAGGATAATCAACATTAAAGATTGAATGTGTCCACACTTGTATAATTCCATTAAAATAAAATATTTTGAAATAATCATTTTTGGTAGTAAACACTGAACTCAGGTTCTTGACATCTAAGAGACAGTCATACAACATAAAATATAAATACTGTTTATACTAGAAATCAGTAATAGAATCAGTAGCACGCAGACATTTCTCTTGGAAATATTATATAGGTATCCGGAGAAAAGGATAGTTTGTCAGCACATGGTTACAAGTATTATATGAGACATTTTCTTTTTGGATGTATAGCTTTATAGTATGTAACCCTATAAATACAATTAACAGGTTCTTAAAAGTTTAAAATTTTGCCCATCATTATTGTCATAATAGAGGTAGTTGGAAAATATTTGGAATTGTTCACCAAGTTAAGCTACATGTTTCCAATATGTGCATATCACCATTTCATTTATCTGTAGCCCGAATAGGTCCCATAACTAAATTCCCAATAAATGACAGGGCACTGGACTAAGAGCATTTTGCCACTTGGTCATAGAAAATCTCTGACCTAATTATAAGCCAACAACTGACACTCAATTTCTCCAGCAAAGTCTGTTTCCACATCTTTATGTAAGAAAAGTACGTGCTGCATACAGTTACCATATTATTGCTTGGATTCTACATACTTAGCTTCTTTCAGGACAAAGTTGCTGAGGTCTGGATCACCCATGTGATCATAAACTGGAAGTGAAGAAACTCCTCAGGTATTATTTTCATAGAGAAGACCTCAAGAAAGAATTGTGTCCTTTGCTTTGTATCTGAAATTAAATAGATTCTAAAATAGTAGAATATCTTCTCCATTGTTTGTGACCATTTATTTTATATATGTAAAAAAACAGCTAGTTAGATAAATGGTAGCTATCTACTTTACGGCTTCTAGCTCTCTCAATTCTGTAAACTCTCATCACCACAGACCTAAACGTGACCATGAGATACAGGTATACACTAGGTCATTCCAAAGTGGTTGGGTATGAGGAATCCAAAATTCACTGAATTTCAAAGACTTCATAAGAACAGTGGCTGCAGAATAATTACCAACAAGAAGCAAAAAAACACAAGGACTACAGGAAAGACAGATGTTTGTTGTAATCAAATGTGAAACCACTATATTAACATCCTGTCAGAAAGCCTTACAACAGGCACAACCAGTTAAACTATATCAGTTTTATGTTCTGAAAAGGACACTAATGCTTTCAAACTCTCAGTCTCCATTTCACATGTCTTTAGTACACCCGCAAGTATACCAGACCAAGAAGTTGCATAATTTCTATTACGTATTAGAAATACACCTACTACTCATTGTCAGGCATGAGGCAAATTGTCATTCCCTATGCCTGACAAGAAGCTCCTCAAAATAAATCCTTTTCACATAGCAGCACAAGACAGCTTTGTCCAATAGGTCACCACTACTCACACATGGCTACTGAGCACTTTTATGTCTTTTGTTATTCAAGTCACATTTATTTTTAGTTTATATAACTGAAACTTCACTGAACACAGGTGGCTACTGGCTACTATAAACAGGACAACACAACTTCAATACAATTCTTTCCAAAATAAAATGAGTACAACACACACCTAAAGACTTTGTGTAAAACACAAAAGATTCAGGGTGAAGTGTGGAATTTTCTTATATGTCTAACAAGTTTCCAGGTAATGGTAGTGCAGTTGACTTGTATTTGCTCCACTAGGCAGCAATTAGAAATGTGCTAGCTTCATGTTTGACCCTTTATCCTGAGCTTACCTTGCTCCTCCCTTTCAATTTTTCTGAAAGAAAAGATGTAATTGACACTGAAAAACTGATATTCCCAAGCCATTGCTGGCTGGCCTTTTGTAGATACTAAGTTGCTAAAGGAAGGAAGGAGGAAATAAAGCTTGTGTGACACTTTTGTAAATAGGAAGATCAATGTTTCTAAGTCAGCAAATAACTAGGCCTATTCTAAATCCCAGGTAGGCTGTAACCCCAGAAAATAATTTCTTTCTCCCTACATGGAAAGCAAAAACAGAGAAGGAATTTTTTAAAATTGTAGTGTAGAAGACACTATATGTGTGTTTTCTGTATATACATGCTGGAATTTGACTAAACATATCAAATTATCACTTGAGAGTAGAGCATCACTGATTGCTTTTTACTTGGATATTTCACAGAATGATTTTACTGTTACTTTTGTCACTTCTGTGAATTCGCAGCTTTTTTCAGCTGAATGTACTCATTAATGTTCTGCTGGCATAGAATCAGTGGTAGGTAGCAAGGTCACAAGGCTCAACAAGCAGGCCCAGCAGTGCCACTCACTAGGAGTAAAATCTCCAAAGTTGAGATCTTTGGATCTAGAATGGAACTAGACTAGAATGGAACAAGCACCTTATAAATTGGGAAGAAAATAATGGGAGATTTAACATGAGCCCCCCCCCCGTTGTGGACCTCCGGGATCAAAAGTACTGAAAACAATACATGTGTACATACCCTTATCAAACCGAGATTTGTGGTTGGTCAGTTGTAAAAATTAAGGATACTCCTTATAATTTTATTTTACACACACACACACACACACACACACACACGGGTTTTTCCCCCTTTAGCCTTCTGTTCTGAGACAAGGTTTCCCTATGCAGCCTTGAACTCACGTTGTACCCGCAGGCTGGCCTCAAATTTACAGCAATCCGCTTGCCTCTTGTTGCCTAAATCTACCCAGTGCTCAGATTACAGGTATGCACCGCCACACTCTGCCTCCAACATTTTTAAAGAATCTTCTGATTGAAAAATCAACTTTGTTTTGGTATGTCATGGACATATTGATATAGATTTCTTTCGAAAATTGTAAGACAAAGTAGGAATGTTATACATAGCAGTCGTTAGAATCCACTGTCACAAAAGCACAAAAAGCAGCAGCTCAAAACAGTAAAATAGCCTGAGTCACAAGTCCTTCCAGTCTCCGCCCCTTTTTCTTCTCCAGGCAACTGCACATACACCAGTAGGGTGGGGAGGCGGGAACAGAGATTTGTTCCCGCCTGCGCTGTTGCAGTTTCCAAAAAGGTCCGCTGAAGGACTATATAAAAGACTGTAGCGACCATGTTTCTTGCTTAAGTTCAAGAACCAGGACGTAGCAAGCATGTCTGGTCGCGGCAAGGGAGGTAAAGGGCTTGGAAAAGGCGGCGCCAAGCGCCACCGCAAAGTGCTGCGCGACAACATCCAGGGCATCACCAAGCCCGCCATCCGCCGCTTGGCCCGCCGTGGTGGAGTCAAGCGCATCTCCGGCCTCATTTACGAGGAGACCCGCGGCGTGCTCAAGGTCTTCCTGGAGAACGTGATCCGCGACGCCGTCACCTACACGGAGCACGCCAAGCGCAAGACGGTCACCGCCATGGATGTGGTGTATGCGCTCAAGCGCCAGGGACGCACTCTCTACGGCTTCGGCGGCTAAGTCTCAGGTCCCACTGTGGAGACTTACTCAAAGGCCCTTTTCAGGGCCACCACTGTATCGCACAAAGGGCTGATGCACCTACCTTAACAGGTAATTTTGTCAATAGTTTTTTCATTACTCCTACCTGGAAAACAATCACATATAAAGATTGGAAGGTGGGCTGAGAAAGTGGTACACGTGAGAAGAACTAGACAAAAAGTAAATCTAAAACGTTAACTGAAAAGGAAGCCCTCCCAGCTTTGCTGTACTAATTTCGCTTTCTTGGACGCTAACATGGCGCCTCTGGCGTGCTGAACAAAGCTTGTGGAGGCGCTGGTCCTGGGTGGAGGCGTTAATACGCAAACCAGAGCTGTTAACTGTTTAGTTTCCCGGTGACTTTTCCAGCTTTCTGGCTAAAATTGAGCGTTTGATCTCCCATCTTAAGAGCTAGTGCTCTCAGTTTTACGAAAAGTCTTGCCGAAGAATTTTTAAAGTAAATTGTGTAGGTGGATCTTTACACGTGGAGTAGGGGTACCTTTTTGGGTTACCTTAGCAATCCTAGGAATACTTGGTAAAACTACGAGCATATTTAAAGCTTATTTTCGTTCCTGAACCCTGGTAATGGAACAGAAGCTCCATTTTGTGTCTTCATGAAAACCTTTTCCCTTCAGGCTAAAGACAGGCCATTAACATAACTTACGCACAGTTGTAAACAATTGTCACCGTCTTAAAAAATATTTTAAACTTAGAAAATTAGCTGATTACACCTCCTAACTACCCACATCCACACGCCACGTGCAAATATATTTGATGTTTCAATTCAATAGGCACTAACCATTAATATTTTTTCCTATTTTGTCATTTTAAGCCTCGAGTAATCCAGTCACTATATTTGTGCATGTTTTAACATTTTGATTATGATTTAAAGGCCTACCACTCACTGAAAATATTCCTGCCCTGTTGCCAAGTGACATTGTCAAATGCAAAAAAATTAAGCATTTAATTGATTACATCTGATCTTGTTTTTTAACTCGCTTAATATTTCAATATTTTTACAGAACTATTCTGACACCTCCAAGTTTTAGTTCTTATTCTTTTCATTTTACTTTTCTGGGTTGCATTCTTTTGTGATTTTTACAATGATTTGTTGCATTATTAACGTCACAGTTCCTGCATATGTCTTCTCATCCAGAGTGTGCCTTAAATGGTCATCTGTGCCAAAATAAGCTCCACTGTGTCAAATTCCACTGGTTTTCCCAATATTTATGGAACAGCGCCTCAGGTTCTATAGCTTATCTAATACTTGACTGCCTCCACAACCTTGCCCCCAGTCGTGATTGTAAAGTTGAATGTACTTAAACTTGTGACAAATGGAACTTTTAATAGTAATCCTTTAGGTCCAGTTTCGTCCACAAGTGGCCCACAAATCCTTTCAGGGATTCTCTTAAGAGTTTCTTTCAGAACTTGACACGGTTCTCCCAGGTACAGCCACTGCTTAAGTTTCTCTTACGTTACACACACAGAGACCAGTTCACACATGTTCCTATATAGGCTAACAAAGTTTTTTGTGACAACAATTGTTGATGTTTGTCTTTCTCAAAAATTTTTGAGTCTTTCCTTAGATATCTTCATTTTTGTATCCTGTTCTAATGTATGGCACTTCTAAAGTACTCCTTAAATGTCTGTGAATTCATTTTGATCTCACTTGAAACTTATGGAATAAATCATTTGAAAAGTACCAGTCCATGCATTCCCATGATAAATTTGTGAAGCTTCCAGGTTGGGGAAATGACTGCACTAACCAAGATTTCCAAACTCTAATTCTCAGCCTTTCTTACGGGTATGCCTTAACTAATCTACAATTAATGTAAAAGACTGCCTCAGAATTTAGAAGACAAGAGAGCAGAGAACCTCCTTAGCTCCGCTTCACTGCTTAGGATATGGCCAGTTTTTGGTGCAGGCTGTGGTAAGGGCTTCAAACTGCCCAATATTTGACTCAACAGTCTCTCGAGTAGCAATATGAGGTCAATTCAGCAGCACATCCTTTGATTTTTTTTTTTTTTTCCACTACTGATGATCGACCTCATGACCTCACACTTCCCAGGTGGGTGCTTATGCCACTGAGATAAATCCCCAGCTCCCTTTGGTTTTTATCTTACAGGATTTTTATTTTTCAAGTATGGATCTATATAATTCTTTCAACACTACTTCTATATAGTCAACATATCTTTTAATTTTTATCGGCATGTGTTTGAAGTACATAATGATTACATTCATCATGGGGAGGTTGGTACTTGTATGTAACATACCTTAATTGTTTTTGGGTCTCCTTCCCACCTCCGTCCATCTCTTGGTCCCCTTCCCATAGCAGTGTACCTTCGAACATGTCTTGTAATGTAAGCATTTAAAGATTTGTTGTTGTTGTTGTTGTTGTAACTATTATCTGGTAGAGGATTGCATACTCTAAGGATTTATGTTTGTTAATAAAAGTCCCGATGCCTGTAACAACCGTATGGAGCACGTTTCTTCCCCTCCAAAGTTGCCTACATTACACTCCAGAATTTGTGAATATTGACTTCACGTGTAACAGGGACATTTAATGTTTAATGAAATGAGGAATTTGAACAGCTGGCATGATAGCACCTGCTTATAATCTCAACATTCTGAGGTGCTTCGATAGGATCACAAGTTCAACTCTAGACAAGGCAATTTAGTGTCTTTGACTCAAAAACTAAAAAAAAAAAAAAAGTGAGAGTGTGAAAGGCCTGTTTTCAATCCTCAATACCAAGGGGAAAAAAAAAAGAGAAAACCTTGGAGACTGGAAGATGATTCTAGATCATCTAAATGGACTCAGTACATTCACAAAAGTCCTTATAAAACAGTAGAAAGGTCAAAGTCAGAGATCTAATGAGGAAAATACAGATTGTAGTACATTTTGGAAATAGAGGAATCCATAAGTATTGGCTTGTTTTTGTTTCCACAGCACATAGAAAAACAGCTTTCTCTCCTCAAGATTTTCTTATTGCAGATCCTATATCCTAGACCATTCTTTCCCTGACTCCTTATCCAATGTAAGATCTTGAGTTCAAAGCCAACTCCTTGTTCCCTGACTACCCAGTTCTAGAAGAAAAACCCACTCCCCAATGATTCACTAATTTTTTATTTCTTCTACAGAAATAAGCTTCTATAGAAATAATCACCCCTAGACATCTCTTTTCTGTCTGCTTCAACAATAATTCTGTGGGTTGGGTCATTTCTGGATTGTTTCTGCAATACCAGTGCATGGCATAACTCCTAACACACATGGATGGGCACATAGGACAAAAATATCTACAAACTAAAAATAGAGAAAAGTAGAGACCTGACTGCCTTTTTTTTTTAAATAAAACTCTCCTACCTACAATGTTATAATCAGATTATGATCAAGTATTTGACAAATATTATCAGTGTAGCATGACACAGAAGGGCAAAATCATAAGCCTTGGAGAAATATACATTTTTAATTGTTAATCTGATTGAATCTAACCATAATTAGCCAGCAAATGTATGGTTACCAGTTAAGAAGATATTTAGGAGAAAACTGGAACTTTTCATCCTAAACCAAAAGATGATCTTAGGGCCAGAGGTTTACCTCAACAGCACAAGCATCTGCCTGGAAAGTTCAAGGTCATGAGTTTAATCCCTGGTACAGGGCAGGGGAGACCATTTAAAACAAGCCATTTCATCTGTCTCTATAGTTGCTGTTGAAGTCTGAAGTCAGCTCTCTGGGTCTATGATTCTAGATACAATACTTAGAATTAATATAAATTCTGTGGTGTTATGGATTAAAAACTGATTCAACTTAACGCCAGCTGAATTAAATCTGCATGGTGCTGAGTGTAGATGGTTCACCTGAGGAAAGTTGCCAGTATAAATAAAGACATGGAGCAGAAAGAGGCCTTTTGGGTTCTCCTACGTGTTGCTGTCTGAGCCATTGGTTCTCCTGGATTAGCTCATCATGACTAGCTTCCCCAGTGTAAGTTCAACCACTGTCATCAGAGGATCTTGGGACCTTGCTGGTGAGAGTGGCTGTGGTTCACTTTGGGAGAGCTCTGGTCCTTACATTGAGCATCACTTCCTGGCTCTGGAGGGGAAGACGTGTGCCATTTAATCTCCAGGACAAATTCGTCATGCTGGCTTTCTGGCATGTACTGTTACCATCAGAGGAACTTGGGGCCTCTGTGTTGCTATGGATGCCTATGGTGCTTTTCAGGACAGCTCTGGTCTTTATTATGAGCATTGACTTAGCTCCAGCGTAGAACCCTCAACCTACAAGCACAGCTCCTTCACCTCACTGGCATAAACTTTCTAGCTTCTACCGCTGACCTTTGGGACTTCCCAACATGGATCTGTAAAACAGACTGGTGTGAGTCCTTCCTATGGTCACTAGACCTCCAGCTGGACTTGTGGGAGGCAGTCATGGGCTCTAGGTTTTCATCTGGACTCGTGCAGGACATTGCTGTGAGAATCAGGCCCTTGGCTGAATATTGTATGTCTTTAGTGTTGTGGATAGATTTCCTGCACTTTCTTGTGTTAATTCTAGGTGGCCATCATAAAATAATATTATAAATTCTGTGTCCTGATTCTCACAACCCCTGACTACAACATATGGCATGGGGATGAAATTGATTTCATTTCCAGCAGAGCCTAAAAACTGTACAGGAAGGTACTAAAACAAAATAGACTCTGAAATTATAAAAAGATGGCATTTTTTCTGATCCTGATAATGTCATAATTTGAGGCAGACAGCTAGTTAGGTTTAGCTTAGAAAAACATACTGGTCTCTTTCTGCTGTCTTCTGTGTGTCAGGGTCTGTGAAGACTGGTATCTTACCCCACAAAAGGCAGTAAGTTTATATATGACTCATTCATCTTTGCTACCATTTGACATGACACTCCCTGTCACACCCTGCTAGCATAGAGAGTACATCAGGTTCTGAGTTGCTCCATTTACAAGAGGCCTTTCTTCCTCAGCTAATTGCCCCATCTCCCTCATGCTTCACATCTCTGTTCCCATTCTGCACTGCATTAAATTACTTACTGTCCTTTGTACATTTGCCAAATTGGCTCAAATACTCTTTGAGCCATAACCCTTCATTCTGACTAAGTTTTGATTAAGGAGCAAGTGGAATAATACATACACTTATAACATGAATCAGGGAACAGGGTGTCCTGCTACTTCCATCTCCTCTCTGCAGGCAGAGGTCTTTGAAATTCTCCTAGATAGAGAGTCTGTCTCATGAGGCACCAATTCTCTAACACACATTGTTATCCATGTAGTTTCTTTTTTTCAAAATTGTTATTGTAAATTCAACAATAGATAAAAGTTGAGTTTATTGATCATCTAGCTCCCAATACTACCATTTTTCTGTACAGGAAGGTACTATCTCTATGTAAATTACAAATGGGCTCATCATGAAATTTAAGCCTGAAATACTTCAACACATAACTCCTAGGAAGAGAAATTCTCATAACTATATAAAATTTTTTAAAATAAAAGTCCCTAAGATGACCTAAAACCTGATCTACCTTCCAATTCCCACGTGTCCACATGTGTTTTCTTTTTTATTTTTGGAGACAGAATGCAATAAATTTGGGAATTAACATTTGCGTATGGTTTTATTTTAAAGCATAAAAGGCTAGGTATGTAGCTCAGTTTGAAGTACCAGAATTCGACCCTCAGCAATAAAAAGTTCATAAATATTGTAAAATCACTGAAAAGACAATTATATATAATATGTGACTTTCTGGAATTTTTTTTCTATTTCATGCTTTTAACTGACTGTAATCTTTCTATTCTAAAAACACATTAAAGTATGATTAAGTCCCAAATACCGCTTTGTCAAAATGTTTTTTAATTTTAAATACACACCCCAAAGCACAAATTCAGGGATAATCTTCTTTTAATATTAAATGAAATGATGCAGCAAACACAAGGGCCCACTGCCCCACTGCAAAAATATGCAGGAGTCCTGCGCCAGATTTGGTGGTGCATGCCTGTAATCTCAGCGCCCAGATTGAGTCAGGAAGAATGCCTGTAATCTCAGCACTCAGTTGACAAAGAGGGATCTCCACCAGTGTGAGCCTGGGATATGTCCTGAAAAGCCAGCCTGAACTAGATAGTGAGATGCTATCTACAGAAAATAAAAGCACATTTGATTCTTGGCAGTCATGTATAGGAATATTTTACCACGGTTTCATGTTGACAGTACTTGCACAAGCATTTTAATGAGTGGCAAGAACAGTGGGAAAAATACTTTCTAGAGTAAAGCTTTAGAAGAAACATGTTAAGTAACCTTAGTACCAACACTAAGCGTTTCAGCTGCCAGCAGCTTGACACTAGCAGTCCAAATGTTTAAATCCCAGCGACTTATGCCAGCCCACCAATTTGTAAACCAAAGGCACAATGTCGTTCACACTTATCTGTGCAACCCATCTATTCACACATAACAGGGCACAAATGCCCTGAACAGCATTAGGCTATTTTGAACATGCAAGATTCTCTGAATACTAGCAAAGCTCTCAGAATACCGACTCTAGTACCATTAAGTGTTTGTGCTCTTTAACAGAAGAGGGAGGTGGCCCTAAAAAGGACCATTAGGCATGTATAGCTATCAAAAGATGGATAATTAACCGCCAAAGCCATAGAGCGTGCGTCCCTGGCGCTTCAGTGCATAGACCACATCCATGGCGGTGACCGTCTTGCGCTTGGCGTGCTCCGTGTAGGTGACGGCGTCGCGGATCACGTTCTCCAGGAAGACCTTGAGAACGCCTCGGGTCTCTTCATAGATGAGGCCGGAGATGCGTTTGACACCGCCGCGGCGCGCCAGGCGGCGGATGGCGGGCTTGGTGATACCCTGGATGTTGTCGCGCAGCACCTTGCGGTGGCGTTTGGCACCGCCTTTACCAAGCCCTTTGCCTCCCTTGCCGCGTCCAGACATTGTAAATTGTCCAATAAGCTGAAGTCAACTCCAAGGAGCTTTACTGCGGCCTAGTGAGTAGCTCTGTGCTGTCTGTTCATAAAAGGAATAATCGGACCTGTTTGAAGACTGAAAGAAAAACCGGCGGGAAACTTCATTTGGTAACCGCCTCTCTATAGTTTTGACAAGGTCTAAAACAGGATGGGGAAGTTTTGATTTTTAAAGGTGCTAAACAAAAGTTACAGTATGTACACAGAGAAAATTATGCTGATTGTTCAATGGTTAAAAGTTTTATTCTGTATTATATATATTTGGGGTATTTACAGTACATGACTTGCCCAAATAGTTTTAAAAGGTTACTGTCAAGCAACTCAAGTGTGTGAAAACCCGGCTTTGTGTCTGGAATTTGTAAGCAGCGGTTTTTAAAACTTGGAAATGTTTCTTTACTTGAATTTCAATTGGCTCTGCTAAAGAAACTGGTCAAAATACAATCGGGTTTCCAATTTATTTTACCGATTCTGTTTGTACATAAGACTTCAGAGCACAGAGGAGAATGTGGACGTAGACATTTATAACTGCACCTACATTTTGTCAATTACCTCAGGAAATTACAAGTCAGGTATTGAAATGTTTTTGGCCATGTCAAATCATACATTAGATGCTTCTTCAAGCACACAGGTAAACTGGATAGTCTAGCTTCCCAAAATTTGAGCACACTGAGCAAGGACACTTTAACCTTGGCTACTCCTAAAACAGGACTACAGGCTTTGCGGATGCACCAGTTTTAAAGCCTGACTTAACAGTATTGTCTGCCTTTACCTCCCATAGTAAAGATGAGATGCTTATACTTAGTAAAGGTCTAGCCATCAGTAAACCTTAACACCACAGCTTTGGCCAGCTAAGCACTAGGCGTACTTCAAAGTATAAGATATGAAGTGTGCGTAGAGAAAAACCAGTAAGTACACCCTGCAAACAGCATCACTTAATAAGTTACAGTGACGAAACAGCACTTTCCGGTGAAGTTGTAGGTGGCTCTGAAAAGAGCCTTTGGGTTTACAATTAACTGGCTTTCCGTAAGTCTACGCCCTCTCCCCACGAATGCGGCGTGCGAGCTGGATATCTTTTGGCATGATGGTGACCCGCTTCGCGTGGATGGCACACAGGTTAGTATCCTCAAAAAGACCCACCAGGTAGGCCTCAGAAGCCTCCTGCAGCGCCATGACGGCCGAGCTCTGGAAGCGGAGATCGGTCTTGAAGTCCTGCGCGATCTCGCGCACCAGCCGCTGGAACGGCAGCTTGCGAATCAGCAACTCGGTGGACTTCTGGTAGCGCCGGATCTCGCGCAGCGCCACGGTGCCGGGCCGGTAGCGGTGCGGCTTCTTCACGCCGCCGGTAGCCGGCGCACTCTTGCGAGCAGCCTTGGTAGCTAACTGCTTGCGCGGAGCCTTGCCGCCAGTAGACTTACGAGCCGTCTGCTTAGTTCGAGCCATGGTAAGGAAAAAAAGGGAACACTTGTTCTTGCTTCTATTTATAAGGTCAAAGTCCTACTGATTGGTCAAGGCTCTCAAACTCCGCCAGGAATAACAAAAACACCACGAGCCCTGCGATTGGTTAGCAGGTTTCAAATTGAAAATTTCGACCTATCACAATGTTTTCCTGTATATCCTATCTTCAGTTCTGGTCTTTCATACACATTGTGAAGGCACAAGTATCTATACACACATATCTGAGAATATGTGGGAAAACGCGGAAATGAATTCCGCAATGTCTGGGAAATTTCAGAAAGTGCCTTTGACTGTCGTTCCTCCAGCTCAAAGTTTTTTTATTTTTCCTACAATTTCTTGATTTCAAGGCTCTCTTTACCCAACAACAGTACTAGGATTTTTACTGGCATGAAAGTAGGATACTTTGAAAAACACAGTATTAAAATCTCACCGCTGTTAAGATGTGCAAATTCTGTAATTCTTAAGAAAGCTCTAAGAATGTTGCGGACATTGATAACACTGCTTAAGAATTTTGCTTATGGCAAAATTTTGGAATACATTAACTTCTAGTTTTTAGTTGTAAAGGTAGTTCACAGGTAATTTTACAACTAACAACTAACGAGGCGTGACACTGCAGCCATAAAATTTATATCTTTTTCCCTTGATCTATGGGTACAGTGCATAACAAGGACAACCTAATACTTGAAACTTCTGAAATAAAAACTGCTGGGGGTTTTGGTTTTTTTCCCCTAAGCTTTACAAAAGCAATTAGGGTGGTTCCACATAAATAGCCAATCAAAAAGTAGATTGTAATTCACTTTATTTGCATGACGCTTCTATTGGCTAATTTGGTCCAATCAGGGTTGTAGGAACTTTACGCCTTATTTGCATAGAAAGGCTACAAAACTAGGTCTGAGTTATTCAGCATTTTGTGCCATTTATCTTTTCTCTTGCATCAGACATGCCTGAGCCAGCAAAATCAGCTCCAGCCCCAAAGAAGGGGTCAAAGAAGGCGGTGACTAAGGCCCAGAAGAAGGACGGCAAGAAGCGCAAGCGCAGCCGCAAGGAGAGCTACTCGGTCTACGTGTACAAGGTGCTTAAGCAGGTGCACCCCGACACGGGCATCTCGTCCAAGGCCATGGGCATCATGAACTCCTTCGTGAACGACATCTTCGAGCGCATCGCCGGCGAGGCGTCGCGCCTGGCGCACTACAACAAGCGCTCCACCATCACGTCACGCGAGATCCAGACGGCCGTGCGGCTGTTGCTGCCAGAGGAGCTGGCCAAGCACGCCGTGCCCGAGGGCACCAAAGCTGTCACCAAGTACACCAGCTCCAAGTGAGTGCGCCTGGCTGCTGCCCACAACCCAAAGACTTTTTCAGAGCCACCCACAATCTCAATTAATAGCTTTTTAACACTAAAGTGTTGCTATGGCTTTGTTAACTAAACAAACACAAGCAGTCCTGGGAAACTAGTCATTTTAAATTGTTTAAGCGTTTATAATCAGGTCCAGTGTGATCTACACATAACAGTGACACTTACAAACGTTTACATTGTGCACATTCCTTTGCATATTTAACCACCTGGCTGTCCTGCTACTGGAAGATAAACAGCATCCATAGGTGCCACAACCTGTTGTCAATATCAGAAGAAGGCATTTTTAAAAAACCCCTTGGGCAGAAACTTGATTAGATTATTTAAGTTTTTTGGCAGAACGCTGGCCGCCTAAAAGCAAGACATTTTTATGAGATACCAACATTTCAAAGTAGCCCCAAAGGAAAATGCCAAGCAGCCTCATAGCCACCATTGTTCCCTGAACTCTAGAAATAACTTAGGATATACATAAAAAGTTTTTCAAGCTCACACTCAGTAGATGCCTTGGTAGCACTGCCTGACATTTCACTTTAAGGTATAAGGATGAGAACATTCTACCTATACTTCTGCATGGCCTGTGTGTCTTGATTGAATTCTTTCTATCCAGGCCTCGAAGAACCAAAGATCAAGGAAAGGATCAAATTAAAACGCTTCTGCATAGCAAAAGAAACCATTTACAGAATGGGAAAATTTTTTGCCAGCTACTCCTCAGACAAACCACTAATAGCTAGAATATATAAAAAAAAATCAAAACCAGCAGCAGCATTCCCCACAACAAAATTATCCAAAATCAAGCGTCTAAAATGAATAGAAACTTCTCAGATGAACTTTCCAGTAAGCAACCAGAAAGAAACTTCTGGTAAGAAGTCTTCTCAGTAAGAAACCAGAAAGAATGACTTCAAGATATCAACAAGTAACAAATGCTGGAGAGGTTTCACGGCATTTGGGGGAAGAAACGCTGTTCTGTTTCTACACTGTTGTAGAACGCTACACTGTTGTTGGGACTCTAAACTGGTACAACCACAAAGAAAATAGGTGTAGAAAGTCCTCAAAAACTGAAACAAAAATTCCATTTGACCCAACTATTCCTCCTGTTGGTATTGTCCCCAAAAAGTTTTTTAAAAGAGAAAAAATCATGCCACAGTGATGTTTGCATACCCACATATGCATAACTTTTATAATCGGTAAATCTTAGACACAACCTATATGTACATTAACAGATAAATGGATTTTTTAAAAATGTATTTAAACACAATGGAGTACTACTGTGCCATAAATAAGGATAAAGGAGTCATTCATAAGAAAATGAATGCTCCTCTAAAGCATAATATTGAGTGAAGTAACAAACACACAAACTCAAATATAGTATAGTTTCTTTTATATGAAACTCAACGTATACATATATAAAGTGCAAAATAAGACAGAGGAAAACAGAAAAGTTTTTGTAATCCAACATGAACAATGTATCTAAAAGGGTACTTTCATGTAGTATACCTGTCTTGTGTGTTTTATATGGATTTTGGTCTGTTATTCTGGCTGTAAATCTTCATGTATAATAATTAACTACATTAGGATTTATAGGATAAATGTAAATCTGATGAGAGGGGAGTAAAGGAAAAAAAGTGAGATGTATTAAGTACACATACCAATTCCCCACAATGACTGCAACCATTATATACTGCAATCATGTACTAATAAAGATATTTTTTTAAGTAAGGATCCACTTCCTTCCTGCATCAAAGAGCTGGATTCCCACTAATAGTTCATTTAAAAACATACGTTATATTGGAGTTAAAATGTTCGTGTCCATTTTAGCAGTCTGGTAATGGCCTTCTCATGTGAACAATTGCTTTGGTCAGCATTGCTGTGGCCTGAGTTGTAAGGTGACTTAATGAACCAGTGATTTCCCTCAGTTCTGTAACTGGCAAATTATAGAGTTCTCAGAATAAACTGAAAATACATAAGCTATCCTAAACAGCATAATAACTTTATATGAGTCATAAAAATAACTGGTGGAGGATGGTGCATAACCTAATGTGAATATGTTTCCTGGTAGACATATGGGAATGGGAAGATGTTATAGGAGGGCAAGTAAATCTATCATTATAAACTGAATCTTTTGTCTCCAAGAAATACAGATATAAAGTTGTGGATACTTCTGAGAAAGGCTAGGTAGTATTTGTAAGGAGAAAAGAAAAGAAACTCAATAAACAGCCTGGGAATAATGTGCCTCTTTAATCTTAGGTAATGTTTAATCTTAGGTAATGTTCATAATCTTATCCTTGCAGCCAGCCAAGAGCCTATGATGGTTATCTTGAAGCTACTATGGATTTGCAAAGCACAGAGATTAAGGGATGTAACAGTAAGCTACCACACTACTAACCAGAGTCTTTTGGTTACTGCACACAAATGTAGATCACTCCATCGAGGGTGCTCCCCTTACAGCTTGGAAGGGCAACAAGGGAAGTGAGTCTTAAATCAGAAATATGCCCAAGACTCCTCCCCAGATGAAAAGTTGAATGAATGGACTAGGGCTCTTGAGTGTAATCAGTTTTGTTTAATAGAGAAAGGCACCTAAGGATAGAAACTATCCTGTTACTTAAGCAGGCCTATTTTGGCCACAGCACAGTACTCAGCCAAGCAAAAAAATGAGCAAAAGAAGAAAAAGGTTATTTCCAAAGGAACCAAGCCTAAAGGTATAAGAGCTAGGGCTCACATCTACATATTTGACCCCAAGAATAGGAGTTGGAAATATTTATGGGATACAGAAGGATAGGGTGGTCCAAAGAGTGCAAAAAGGTGATTTGAGGTGAAGGACTTAGTGATTTGCGCATGAGTAGCAAAACTCATGGTTCTGCATAGGATGCATGTTCAGACAGTGACTTTAATATCATCATCTGAGGGTGGAGTTTTTAGTCATTTAATGTGCAAACATTGCCCTTCAGACCCTTGTGCAGGTCCTCAGGAAATCAGTGACTTCTACAAAAAGGGCCCTCAACTCCCTAAAAAGTAACTAAAGCAGTTATTATCATAACCCATATGTCAAAAGTGTCCTCTATAAAAAGCTACTGAAAGACTGCTGTGCTGCTTAGCTATGTGACCTAGAAAATTGGTAATTTTTAAGAACCAGCTAAATGCAAGTAACTGAGAAAGAATCAGCGAACCAAGAAGTGACAGGTACAAGTTGCTTATGAGCAAACAGGAGACTAGGCCAGCTCGTGTGTATTGACCGCTAATTATCAAAGTTACATTGTCTCCTCTGTGGAGTCCTAAAGACTTATTCCTTTGATGGCTTAATCTTAACAACTTGAAATCTTAATGGCAGTGGGAGGTGCTTCTGAGCTGCAAAAGTTGCATGTTTACAATTATAAGACTCTTTTAATAAATTATCAGAAAATGATTATGGCCAACTGAGCAAGGCCTCAGATTTTGTTCTCAGTCTTTTCAGCAACTGCAATCTAAAATGAATATTTAAATAAAACGTTAACAACTAAATGAAGGGCAAAGCATAAGTATGAAAGTCGTGTTAAAAAATTTTTAAAAATAAAAAAACAAAACGTGATACTGAGGTGGAACTCAAGACCTTTGCACTGAGTTCTTTCACTGGTTTCGTCTTCCCTCACTAGGCTGGAATTTGTAGTCCTCCTGCCTCAGTCTCCCTAAGTTCAGGGATTATAAGCATGTGTTACCAAGCCTAGTTTTAACTGACTTTTGATGGAGCTAAATTTAAATCACCAAATACTAAAATGGGAATCTTAAAAATTTTCAAATCACCTGAAAATAATTCTGCAAGAAGAACAGAGCAGGAAATATGAAAAAGGAAGAGGAGCAACCAAGATTGATTTGAAGATGCAAATGACTCATCCTTTTTAGGAGAAGGAAAGCCTGGAGCTCCGATGGCACAATAGGTTAGCACATGGCACTTACACAGGAGGAGAGCCAGCAAGCTACAGCTGGCAAAGTTGAATATGCATGAACAGAACGTAGCTAAAAATAGGGGTGCCCTGGTTATGGTGGCACAGGCCTGTAATTCCAGCATTCTGGGAGGCTCTGGCAGAAGGGTCACAAATTTCAACCCAGCCTGGATAATGTAACAGCATGTCTCAAACTAAATTTTAGAAAAGACTGGGTATGTAGCTCAGCTCAAAAGCCCTGGGTTCAATCCTTAGTCCTGCAAAAGAAAGGGAGAAAAGGACATTTATACTCATCTCCTTGTCTCATCACTGGCCAGAAACAAGAATGCCATAAAAATCCTAGTTTAGTGCCTTAGTAGCATGTAGAAAATATGACAATAATGATAGTTAATCTTTTCCTTCATTTTTAAATAACAAATTCTTTTCTTACTGTGCACCTGTATGAGTATCAGAGATCCCTGGAAGTGGCACTCAATGTAAAACAATTTACATTAGTTTAAAAATCATAAAAGTTGATTTATAGGACATATTTCTCTGCAGCTCAACTCTGCAATGGGAGTCTAATGTCCTTAGGGAACTCCACTGCTATGTACAATGAACATCTGCTTTATTGCTTGACTTTTTCACAGACATATTCTGCTATTCAGCTCTGCTAGGAAAGGCAAACACAGGAAGTGGGATGGATGAAACTCAAGGATTGTATAGTGGATTCAAACAAACAAGGCAACTTAGCCATTTTAGGTAAGTAAACAAGGTAAGGTACAAACAAAAATTAAAAACTATATTTCTATGAGTCATAAATTAGTGGACTGTGAGATACATAAGAGAAAGTCAGGAAGAGCTTATATGTACTACACAGAGAGAGGAAAACATGAGAAACAGAACAACAAACATGCATGATATATCAAACATTCATGCAGCATTCTGAGGTCTTCATCTGACACATTTTGGCTCCAATTTGTACATGACTGCTCAGTTTGTCACTGGTAAATAATATCTGTGGCTTGTATTTCTCCCTACATTCCTTCAACATGTCAAATGTGTGTTGGTTCCAAATAATGCCCATTTTCTAAGCCCTTTTCTCACTATCAACTCCAGCTCTCAAAACCACCCTCTCACCTGGCATAGTGACACATGTCTGTAATCCAGCAGTCCAGAGGCTGAGGCAAGAGGACTGCTGTGAGTTTGAGGCCAGCATGGGCTACAAAGTGAGTTCAAGCTCAACCTGAACTGTGTGCATAGTGAAACTCCGTCACAAAAAGACAAAAAATGAACAAAGCAAAAAAAAAAAAAAAAAGATAACACCATACTCTCATCAAGAAAAATATATTGAGGGAAAGGGAAGATTGCACATAGGACAGGCCTAACCAAGGATTCATGTACTGTAAGTCTCATTTGCAATTTATCTGAAATATATTAAGTTGCCAAATTCCCTTTCCCTTGTTTCTTGCTAGTATGTCCAGTACAAGTTCATGTTCTCTAAAATCGAAGAATAAATTTTAGGAATTAGCTTTACAACAGAGGTAAAGAGCAGAATATATTTATTGAGAGAAAGAAACCTTCTGTCTGAGAGACAAAAGGGGTCCCAAGTGGGTTGCCAGGGACTCTGTCTTTTCTAGGGATTTTTATAGAGTAAAATCATGAAGTTAGAAAAGTCAAAGGTAGGGGAAAATGGGAATCTGCAAGGTGGGCATAAGGAGGGACAGAACTGTGGTCAACCAGTAAGATTAATTGCTCAGGTAAAATTGATTAAATTAGCAAAAGTAAGTGGGGGCGCGCTTAGCAGCAGTGACTCCTACTGTAGGGGGCGGGATGCTGACTCCTGACTTCCTCAGGGTGATAGAGAACTATTTGGACTGTGGATCCTTAGGATATGGGTGTATTTGCTTTGCCTTTTGTCTTGACATCTGGCCCATAGCAGGAGGTGATTGTCTCTTCCAAGGCTGCAAGGTATCTAACTTCTGCTCTGGCTCCTATGAGGCCCTAGCCCTGACTGACTGCCTATAATATTTCTAACTAGCTCAGCTGCCTGTAACACTACTATGTGTTCAAAACTGATTCAATAAAAATGTGCAAAAGCCATACAACTTAGGAGCATTAAATCAGTCTGTGAGCCTTTCTGTCCATGGTCTCAGGAAAAAACTGCTTGGCAGTGTATTTAGAGGTTTATTTGCATTAAGAGAATTTCTCACATGATACTCTTACTGTGTCAGTTCCCCTTATAGCCTAAGATGCCTGCTTTAGCACCAACCATCATGTTCACATTTCATCCTAAAGAAAGGGGAAAAGGGCAAGGAAAGGGACATTCTCAACATTTATAGAAACTGAAGGACTTAAGGAAATGCCACCCCAAAATGTCACCTTGGACTTCAGACTGAGAGCATCTAGGGTAAAAGCGAACAAAAGGAAAGGCTTTGTCTGAATTTCCACAAGGGTACGACTGTAGAGGTTCCCCACCCTTCGGAATCTCATTACTATCGCTAGAGAGATAGGAGGTTAAGACCACTTCCAGACAGATTTTATCACAGGTTATGACGCTTGTTCATCTTTCCAAAAATCACTTCCTCCACCCTAAATAACCTACACTACTTCTCTGTCCTCTGTGTATGAGATCTGAAAGAGTTGTGCCCTGGAAAGCTGCGATGGGAGGCAAGAGCAAGGGGCGGGACCAAACTGTAGTCACCTTCCCCAGTTGCGCGAAAGTACCCTCCATCAGTAACCTGTGCATTACCTGTCCCCGCCCTGGGCACCACCCAGGTCAGAGGTTATATGAGTACCCTAACCCACACGTGCGGGTTAGAGAAGGCCAGGGTGTCTGTGGTCTTGGACTTCTCTCCACGCCCTTGGGAATAAAGGTCTCTTTTATCTCATATTTTGCTGTTTCACCGCGCCGAAAATCCTAACAAGATCTCCCTGGGCTTCTGAGTATTCACTTTTCCATGTGATTACCCATGTGCATAATAAATTTGGAGACATTTTTTCCTGTTATTTCATAGGATCATTCATTCAACCCTCAGGGAATATAAAAATAGTTCCTTTGTAAGAAAATCTGATGATGGAGTAATGCCATATTTGCAAATAAGTACACCATTGATCAAAAAGGGCCAAGGGCATACCTCACTGCAAAGGAATTTAGGGAAGTTGAATCACTGAACGAGAAGACATAACCAATTTTAAAGTACAAAATGTGTTGTAATCCCTGCCACAGAGCACAGCCCATGACAGCATAAATAAAACAAAAAGAGTAGGTCTTAGAACCTCATCAATGCTGAGCATGGTGGTACCCACCTGTAATCCCAGTATTTGGGAGGTTGTGGCCACCCCAGGCTACCTAGTGCCTGAACTACTTAGCAAAACCCTGTCTCATAAAAAAGAACCTAATTGTGACTCTTTACCTTCAGGAGGACACAGACATTCCCCAGGTTTTTTTTTTTTAATGGGTTATAAGCATCCAAGAATTGCTTCATTTGGAAAGACAGTAACATAATCCAATTCTAACTAGAATCTAATTCTCTTTTTAAGGTTACATTGTTAGCAGTTCAAATATAACTGTGCACAAAGTATGGCATAGGAAATCAGGAAAATACTTTATTCCAGTCAAATTCACATATACAGAAATATTGCTGCAAAAATATTCAAAAACAATGCTTTACTAGTTCTCTAGGTATTTATTAATACATTCAACATGACTCCCAAAATTAAACTTCAAAAACACTTTTAATTAACCATCAGAAAAATAAGGCAAATTAGTTGTTTTCTCAAGAGTTAACCAAAGAAAAGAGAGAAAGAGAGACAGAGAGAACAACCTGGGCTACCCAGTGAGTGTAAGGCCAACCTACACTGCATAGGGAGACTCTGTATCAAAAAAAAAAAAAAAAAAAAAAAATCACATTTAGATTATCTTTCTTCTGAAAATAAAAACAATGATGGTGATTTTGCAGAATCTCACTACCGTTTTTCAGTTTTTCATTTTTTTGTTTGTTTTAATTATTGGTGGTATTGGGAATTGAACCCAGGGGTTCAAGCAGATAGGAAAGCACTGAAACACTGACCTACATCCCCAGGCCTTTTATTGTTTATTTTAACAATCACATTATTAATACTCTTCCCTTAGCAATTGGTGTGGTTATATCAGATATTTCTCCACTGGTCAACATTCATCTCTTCCTGTCTCTTCTTGGTTCATCATTTTAATTTTGTGTCCTCAATGTTTTAAAACAAGAATTCAATGTTTGAAAAGTGCTAAACTGTATAAATCAGCTTGAGTTCACTGGAAAATCCATCTTAAAAAAACAGAGGAGGATTCTGGTTTGTGTAGTTGGTAATAAAAAGTGTATGCCACACCTCAGGTATGTGCCAAACTCCAAATCTGTGTAGAGTTTCTTCTCTATGGAATTCTCTTCCTTTAAATTTATAAACACTGCATGTCTCCAGACCTTAGTCCTTCACTGTGTCTCATCTCCATAAGCTCCACACAAAGGGAACTGTATCTGTTATTCACAGCTGTGTCTGCAAGCACCTAGACAATGATGGATATCAGAACCGGCCAAGAATCGTAATTATCAATATCAAAAAGCCAGCCCTTGGGCTAGGGATTTAGCTCAGCAGCATAAGCACCTGCCTGGCAAGCGCAAGGTCATGAGTTCAATCCCTGGTACCAAAAGGGGAAAAGAAAGAAAGAAAATCTGGCCAAGAGTCCTGATTGTCAGTCTCAAGAATGTCACTAGAAAAACAAAAAACAGAAATAAGTACCATATTCTAACAATGGCTAGGAAATCAGTGTCTCTGGATCCGACTTCTTCCACCCCAAAACCACCACTATTTATTTGGTCTACACAGTGATAGGTAGGGCTAGCAAAGGATTACAATTCATCCAAAGACTGACTCCAGAGGGCATAGATAATCTTATATTTAAAGGATCTTGACCCCAATATAATGCTGAGATGACTTAAGAAGGTGTAAATGATCTTAGGTTTAGAATTATCTTGTACTTGAGTGTAATCCTGAGATGATTTCAGAAAGCATAGATGATGTATGCTTATAAGAGTCAATGGGAAATCCCAGATGGGTGGTATCAACAATCTTAATTCTTCCTTTGATCCCACAGGGAAATATACAAAACCAGTCACTGTGAATTTGTGGTCCCCAACAACTGGGCACATGGTGAACACCCAAAACATTTCTACCAGTTGAGAGTGAAAGCTTATTGTACAGTAAGTGCTTAGGACCTGGATTCTATACCCAATACTGAAGAAAATCTTTGTCAAAAAATGGATGAATGAAGCTGGACATGGTGGGGCACACCTGTAATCCCCAGCACTTGGGAAGCTGAAGCAGGAGGATCATTGCAAGTTTGAGACCAGCCTGGGCTACAAAGTGAGCTCAAGATGAGCCTGAACTGCATAGTGAGACCCTGTCTCAAAAAGGCCAAAAAAAAAAAAAAAAAAAAAAAAGAATGGATGAATGGAAATAAATGCATGCATATAATACACAACAACCATCTAGCCATAGCTACTGGAATAAAGTCTATGACTTAATTATCCAAATGAGCACTCTTTGGAAGTGGTTCACCTTACTGTGCTTCTATGTCTTCATCTTTACAGTGGATTTAATATAGTAATGAGTTCTGTGGGAGTCAGCACTGAACTCATTACTGTATATGAAGCACTTTGCTTCTAAACTGTAATGTGGTCTGTCTGGAAGGGTCTTCTGAAGGTTCAGATAAAAGTCTCTGAAGATAGAGCATGGCATAATTTGGAGGAAAGCCATGGCTTCGCAGGATGGGAGAGACATTTTCTGTGCTATTTCCCAAGCTGTCCTCAATACCATTAGCTCAGCTGTCCCCAGCAGTATCAGCTCAAGTAGAACCTGTATTTTGGTTGAACTATCTTTTGAGCTCCTTTCTCATAGAAGGCCTTTTGTTCTTATTTGGCAAAGAACACCTTTGTTCTCATCATGTACTTAAGACAGTGTGCTCCTTTAATAAGTAGCATGGTCAATAAACTCATTCATCATGTGTCTCAACCTCCTGAGTGCTGGAATTACGGGCATGCACCACCATGCCCTGAATAAAATACAGACTTTTGAACCAATGAAATCATAAGTCCTCACCACTTGGACAGCTCACAAGGAAGGTGTTATTAATGTCTCTATCAGGCAAATTACTTAATGAGCAGTGAGGCATCTACAGGAGCTTACAACTAATAGCTAGGGACCTTTGATTCAGCCAGGTCTTTTATAGACTGACTTAGTAAGATAATTCTGAGAAGCTCACCGTTATCCCTTTACAATGAAGCCTTGCCTGGTCCTGAAAGTTATTAAACTTTGCATTCCATACAAATGCAGTTTGCTACCCAATAAGGAAAACAATTTCCCTGTGGTTATAAAGCTACTCAACTGAAATACCACAAATATGAATCAAACTCAACACTAAACAAACTTTTACAGGCTTTCCCTTTTCTCCCTATTTTAGAGAAGGACAAATAATCCTTTTCTCAACCATCACAAATTCTTAGCTGGAACAGATTGTAAAACGGAAGTTTATTAACCTGTATGTATATCTCATAGATACAATAGGAGAAAACTAGAGAATGATTAGTTATCAAAGAACTGGTTTTTGAATTCTGGCTTATACAAGCACCATCAACTAAAAAGAGTAAATGTTTTAAAGAAATATCTTCAGGGATTGCCTTTGTTCTACTACAGCTGGAAGAGGAGTAGCTAAATCTATGCTGTACTTTTAGAAAAATAGAGAATAAACAGTTTTGTTGCATTAGCTGTTCTTAATTTCCTTCAGATCACCAATTCATATGCCAGTGGGAGGTATTTTAGGGTAGCATAGTCTAGGCTCCCACAATGTAACAAGCTCCAAGTCAGTTTCTATTTTCAAGATTTGAATAGGACCAAACAGAAAGAAAGCTGGACCCTAATTCATATGCTGGAGCACAACTGAAACTAAAAATAAAGAAGCTGCATAATTGATAGACAGACATCAAGACTGCTGCATTTAATTCTTCTCAGGGCCTTGTTTCTTACCTTGAGCAAAAGCCAACCTTCTTGCAGTGGCCTGTGGGAAAAAACAGAATATGTCACCCCAAAATAAAAAAGACTGTAGAGTTAAAAACAATTAAGAAATAGATACAATAAAGCTCTTTGTCCTGTGTCTCAAAACAGAAGGAAAATTTATAGACAACAAGGTATGCCTTCTCACCCTACTCCAGGCTTCCTTTCAGGGAGAACAAAGGGTAACTACTAAAGACATTATTCACCCTAAGGAGCATGGGGGTGAATCAGAGTAATACACATTCATAAGCTTTATTAATCATCCTGTATATGCTATTTGTTGTCTTTCCCTGAGACATGGATCTTAGCAACACAAAGTCCTATTCTTTCATCCTAACACTTTGTATATTTACTGTCCTTTGCTGAAGGTCATGCATGAGTCAAATCAACTCCTTTGAGAGCTACAGATTAACTGAGTGTCTTCCAGGTACCTGCGAAAAGTTAGTAAACTTGTTTCTCTTGTCAATCTGATTTTTGTTTCAAAGCCAAACTTCCCTCCCTGGGAGAGGGGGAGTGGAAGCGAAAGTTCTTCCCAAAACCTACCAGATTGCAGGTTCTGGCCCACTGTGTTTCTTCACCTTCATCTCCTGCTATATCCTACCCATCCAACCTAGCCCACCCTGCTATCTCGGCACTTCCCTCTCTTCCCAGAAGATAGCCACACATCAGGCTTCTTCACGTCTCTCAGGCCTTTGTTGAAATATTTTCATGAGGTCTTCACTATGATCATATCTAAATTTCAGCCCCCAATATTACTTCATGTCCTTGCCTTTTTTTCTTATCATCTAGTATTTACACAATGTTCCTTGTGTGATTCAATGTCTTCCTATGTGGAGTCATTGCAAGCTCCAAGAGAGCAGAAATTTTGTTTTGTCCTGCAAACATACTACACAGACACACTGTAAATTTTCAACAAATACATCAGGAACATATACATTTAAATTTCATTACCAGGGCATGGTGGCACACATCTAGAATCCTAGCACTCAGGAGAGTAAGGCAGCTGAGGCTACATAGTGAGATCTTTTCTCAAAAAACTAAAAAAAATAAAATAAAATGAAATTCATCAATGCTAAGTGTTGTTTATTGCAGCAGTAATGATGCCATCGTAATCAGATACAAGCTGAGTGTGGTGGTGTATACCACTGTAATCCCGGCACTCTTAGAAGACTGAAACAGGATTTGCTCAATGTTGAGCCTTCCCTGGGTACTTCAGCAAGTTAGCAAGATCATGTCTTCAAAAATAAAAAAGAAAGGGCTAGGGACATAGCTCAGAATAAAGACCCTGGGTTCAATCCCCACTACTACAAAACAAATTTAAATAATTGGCCTGTGTTGATGATACTGAAAGTAGATAAGATGTAAATAGCTTTATTAGACTTACCTTTCACGTAGTAAATTATGTAAAACATTTTTACTAAAATATCACATAATGAAAGTACCTGAAAATGAAGATATCTGAAAAAGTGACAACTTGGTAAATAAATAAAAGTCATGACAATGGACGAGCTAATACTTAAAGAAGACTGTGCTATTTACAGAAAAGCCCTTGTACAAAGGCAGAAAGGCATTGTGGATCTTTGACAGAAAGTCTAAAACAGTGCCCACCTCTCCTGGTAGCACCTCCATAACCTGGTGCAGCCAATCATCCAATGCAGCTGTGTCTCAGTATAGACTCGTTCGCCTTACTCTGAGAGATAGCTTTAGTACCTAGGAGGCTGAGGCAGGACTGCCAACTTCGTGCCCAGTCTGGAAAATTTAGTGACTTAAGTTAATTCTGTTTCAAAGACTAAATAAAGGTTGCAAATGTAACTCATAGCAAAGACCTTTGGTTCAATCCCCAATACAGAGACAGAGAGACAGAGATAGAGCTTCTTGTAAATGTCAAGTAACCATTAAAAGTGACTCCCTGTAGTGAGTCACACAGTTATCAAGCAGGCCAGAAGGTCCTTTTTGGAAACTACTATTTCTCTTTCAATGAAAATGACAGGAAAGCCTGTTTCAATCAGATAACTCCTTACTAAACCCGAGGTAAAACAGAAGCTAGTCACAGGACTGGAATTCATTTAGTGATGCTGCAATCCCAGCTGCCTATGGGTAGCACAATTGTCAACATTAATTACAACTGGCTGAATCTGAATCCCTCCCCTCATTGCAGTTGGGAATGGGGCCCAAGGTTGCTTTTATAAGTTTCAAGTCACTGTAACTGAGACCACTACCAGACACAAAAATCTCAAGCTAGCTCGTTATATATTTAGAGAATCTCTCATTCTGTCATACAGTTGGTAAAAATATCAGTTATCACGAGTTAAGACTTTTTATGATCACAAACTACTAAAACTAGGCTTCAAACTGGTTTTCATAACTAACTTCTTGGTATTTTAATTTTTTTAGTAATCAGTCTGATACAGCTTCTCTAGCCCTAGGTGGGGCTTGCCAATCCAATTCTAATCAAATTAATTGTGGATTTTTTATGTTCCTGGTGGGAAGACAGTGAAAGGCATTGCATTGACTCCATTGAGACCTGGTATAGTAGAAACCCCAGTTTAATTTTGATTGAAGATAATCTACTAGACAAAGCACACAGTAAATAAAAAACCTGATTTACTTATACCTTTATACATGGAAACTGACCAAGTAAGTTTTGTTTTTGCAGTTCAAGCTCGCCTTGAACTCAGTGAAACTCCTGCCTCAGCCTCGAGTGCTAAATGACAAGACTTCAGACACCACACCCGAATACAGACATTAAACAGTAGACCGATCGATCACCAGCAGGCCAACTGCTCGTGCCCATGCTTAGGAAAAACTTTGAAGGGCTGTCACAGCACACACGCTCTTTAGTTGAATGCTCACTTAATAACTTATCAATGTGCTACAAATCAGCAAGACTCCACTATGCCCTTTAAAAACACCTCAAACTTGCAAAACTCCCTATGAACTTCAAAAGATAGCTTGTAAAGCCTGGAAAAATTCGTGAAAATACACCCTCTTCAAGGACTACTTACATAAAAGACATGTCAAGTTAATTACAGCCATTTCACTGTCGTAGTAGGTGGCTCTTAGAAGAGCCTTTGAGATGGTGGAAGCAGGGATAGCATTAAGCCCTCTCCCCGCGGATTCGGCGGGCCAGCTGGATGTCCTTGGGCATGATAGTGACCCGCTTGGCGTGAATGGCACACAGGTTGGTATCCTCAAAAAGACCCACCAGGTAGGCCTCACAGGCCTCTTGCAGCGCCATGACGGCCGAGCTCTGGAAGCGCAGATCGGTCTTGAAATCCTGCGCGATCTCGCGCACCAGCCGCTGGAACGGCAGCTTGCGGATCAACAGCTCGGTAGATTTCTGGTAGCGCCGGATCTCGCGCAGAGCCACAGTGCCGGGCCGGTAGCGGTGCGGCTTCTTTACTCCCCCGGTAGCCGGAGCGCTCTTACGGGCAGCTTTGGTGGCCAACTGCTTCCGCGGGGCTTTCCCTCCAGTGGACTTACGAGCAGTTTGCTTAGTACGAGCCATATTAGCAAATGTACAGTGACATTAAAGCCCAGCAGCTTGCCATTATATATGCTCAGAAACATTCTGATTGGTCTGGATGCTTTTCAAAAATCCCGCGCTCTAAAACTATTGGTTGACAATCAACGAGTTGATTGGTAGAATAATGGAGATTCTGATTGGATGCGTTCCTACAATTTCTGATCCGTCAAGGTCTGTCAGTCTGAGACCTCTGGGAGTTCATTTCCTAAATTGCTAACTCAGCTTCTAGAACTGTACGCGCGACAATATAACACTTGAAAATCCTATAAAATGTTCTGCCTTAGCAAATGTGTGCTGGGTAGAAAGAACACACTTCAGGAACCCATATATTTTGCTTTCTGCTCCCCTCGCAAGCTTATAAATGTCACTTCCTAACATGGTCTTTATATAACTGCACTACAAATGTTGTGACACACTAGAATTGGCCTAAAAGTAATTTTTTACATCGGCTCAGAATTTGAAAATACGACTGTCTCCACCTCCCAATTAACAAATTGATTTGCTATGGAATCCAAATGACAGCCTATGTTAATCCTACTATCTGCAGTTCTTCTAAAACCCATTCTTCCCTTATTTTGGTTTCCCTATTTCGGAGACTTATCTAGTTTCCAAACTTTTCTTAAACTTCCTTCCTGAGAGCTCTTAAAGAACATTGCATTAAATGTTGCTTGTAGGAAACTTGTTTCGTGCTCGCTTCGGCAGCACATATACTAAAATAGGAAACTTGTTTCCTAGTTACTCAACCTCAGCAGTATCAAAACACGATTGGTCAATTCACTTGCAGTTCAGTAACCTGGACGGATACTGATGGACGGTAAGATGAAACAAAACACGCCGAGCGTTTCAAACCAATGATTTCAACCTGGTGTTTTCTGCCACATACTCTTTCACTTGAAAATGTGGATGGCTCTGAAAAGAGCCTTTAGGTGTAAAAGAGATCGCCACATTGTGATAAACTGCTTTACTTGCCCTTGGCCTTGTGGTGGCTCTCGGTCTTCTTGGGCAGCAGCACGGCCTGGATGTTGGGCAGCACGCCGCCCTGCGC
>PVJX010012461.1:0-50301 GCA_004027295.1 Dolichotis patagonum
CGCCAACACCTGCGGTTCTCAATTGTTCCTCTCTCACAAGAGCTCAGCTCCAAAGAATGGAAAAGAACAGAGAGGAAGCAGTGGATGTGGCTACTTAGACTACGCTGGCCCATCCGGACAGCGTAAGGACTGATACCTAGAATCCCATGGACTCCAGTGAATATTCCAGCTCTGCTGGGTACCAAGTCAGAGGACCTTAGGCAAGGTCTTGTACCTCTCTGCACCTTGAATTGCTCACCTTTAAAATGTGTATAAAAGATACCTTACAGTGAATGGTTGTGAAAAGCGTTAAATTTTTTAATTAAAAAATAAAGTATAGGCCCAGGGATTTAGCTCAGTGGCTCAAATGCTTGCCTGGCAAGCATGAGGTTGTGAGTTCAATTCCCGGTACCAAAAAAAAAGTATAATAAATGCTAGTTATTTTTGTTAAGGTCAACACTCTACACAGTAATTTTATCACTGCTCACAGTGCTAAGTCAGTGGGTACTAAGGACAGAGAATAGAGTATATCACAGAATTATGTAGTAATTACAAACATAACTAGTAGAACTAAAAGCAAGTTGTAAACCTTTCAAAGTTATCTAAAGAAATGCACACAAAATAAGGTCAATAAAACAAACCATACAGTAAGTAACATTATTTTTAAAGATCTTAAAACCGGAAACATAACATAGAATGGGCGTACTAAAACCAATAGTAATTTTTAGAGAAAAAGATTCTTGGATGTCCCCAATCTATGTCAAGCTTCTATAATTTTTTTCATTCCATGCAACTTTGATCAAGCTGTACAGATTAGATAAAGGGCACGCTGGACTCAGAGGGATTGAAACGTGAAAAACAGGGTGTACTCCGTGAGCTGAACTGTGTCCACCCCTCTATCAGCCGCACCAAAATCTCTGTCGGAGTCCTAGCTGTTGACACCTTAGGAGCTGACTGGAGACCAGGCCTCTGTAAACACAACTGAGGAAAAATGATATCGGTAGGGTGGACTGGTCCGGGATGGCCAGTGTCCTTCTAAGAATCGAGGGCACCGGTGCATACGGAGGAAAGACCACCTGAACACACGGAGAACCACAAGATAGGTCTCAAGAAGCCAGCCCTGCTGACCTCTGAGGTCAGACTGCTGGTCTCCAGAACCAGGAGAAAATACATTCTATCGCTCACGGCCCAGCCCCTGCGCTCGGTCCTGGGGCACCAACAAACTCCCGGAGCCTGTCTGCCAGGGCTGTGTCACAGCAGGCGGCAAACTGGTGAGCAGGAAGGCCATTGCAGCAGCCAGGACGGGGCTCCGGCTCCGGCAGGCCTGTTCCCCACTCTCCCCACCTGACGCAGACCCGCAGGGGCGTGGGCAGGAAGGCCTGGAAAGGAAGGAACCTGCCAGGCAGGGGGCTTCACACTCCAGCGTGGTGGAGGAAGGGGACCAGGTGATGGGACAAGGGCAGGCTGCGCTGCGGGGAAGGTGTGATGTCAGGAGACTCTCCGGGCTCCAAGGATTCCGAGGCGGGCCAGGGAGGCTGCTGGCTGACGCCACCGAGCGGTCTGCCCAAAGCTGAGCACCGCGCAGTGTGCCCACCTGCATCCCTCACGCTCCTTAAAACACAGCGATGTCTGCCCCACTGCGGCTGCGCAAGTGCTTACCGACAGGGGCCCAGGGCAACGCACACCCGCTGCCTCCTAGGAGCAGTGCTGCGGCAGAGACGCCATCCCAAAGTGAGACAGAATGATTTTGATGAGAACACACCCCAGCCGCGGTTTGGGAGACCTTGGACTCTGCAGAGGTGCCACGTCGGCCCCAAGTGAGGGGCTAATCTCTGCAGATCCCGAGAAGGCGAAATCTGGCGAATTTCCAGAATCTTTCATATGTTTGAATATTTGCACATATATAATGAGATAGCTTGGGAATAGGACTCAAGTCCAAACAGGATACTCATTTAGGCTTCAGACACACCTTATGTACACAGCTTAAAGAGCATTTATGCAATATTTTTCAACAATTTTGTGCACAAAACTTGATGGTGTGGAGTTTTCTACTTGTCGCATCATGGAAATGCTCAAAATGTTTAATTTCGAATTCTAGGGCCACAGATGTCAATCTGTATCTACGGGAATCGCGTTTCTAAGAAAACGTCTAGTCTTTTTCTTGAAGCCTGATAAGAATTTTATGCCAGACATACAACTGGATAGATCCATAATTCCTACTTGCCTTTGAACAGAAGCTTCTGGAAACCAAACCTATACTCAAAGACGAGCAGGGTAACTGTGTGAAGGACACAAGCCACTCAGTACCAGAACTCACACTGCTTTCCAAAGATAGGTAGCCTGTTCCCAAAAAGCAATTCTTTGCTTAGCTGGACCAATCCATTGGGATGTTGTGACAAAGAGTTGTGACCTCCAGGCAAAGAAGCAAAGATCAGCAGGAAACCCACAGTCCCCCACTGGCAGAGCCTGTCCTTGGTACCTTGGGATGACAGCCAGGGTACTGGGACAGGTTCTGGGAAAGAACAGAGCCACAGAGATGCCTGAGGTGAACGCGCAAATGCACATCGAAAGGAAAGCAAACCAACCATCTCTGCACAACAGAGATGCTTTGGGAAAGGTATCAAAAAAGAACAATAGAACTCCCATGTTCCCCTGGGTCAAGTCACGCCTGGGTCAGTCTAAGTAAAATGTGACGTGGGGGCGCAGCAGCCTGTAAGACCAGAAGGCTCCCCAAGCTCAGCATAGGAAAGTTAGTGGCACAGAAGAGCCAGCAGATGTTTGGGCGAAATCTCCCCCATCCACAGACTCAGGTGGCACAGCCCCACTCAAGCCCTGCTGAGTGGTCACCCTTAGCACGGAGGATGACAGCGTCCAGGGTCCCTGGAACCAAGCCCTGAGGTCCCATTAGTGTAGCAGCTCTGACCCTTGCACTGGTTCACTGTTTCCACAGGGACAAACCACACCTGCACACAGTGAGGGCGTAGGAAGCGGGGCGGCCCTCCAAACCCAAGAGGCCTCTTGTGAAGGCTGCCTCCACTGAGCCCCAACAAAACAGCAAGACACCCTAAACATCCAAGGAACCAAGGTGGATGAACCCAGAACCACGAGGCACCAAAACTAATGCTAGAAGGAGAATAGGAGGGGCTAGGGGTGTGGCTGAGAGGAAGAGAATGGCTTAGCATCCAAGGGGCCCTGGGTTCAGGCCTCAGCACCAAACACCGCCCTCCCAAATAGTATGGATGATACATGCAACATTTTCACCCTTTAGAGTCCACTATGCCCATACCAGTCCATCAAATCTACTTCCCAGGACCAACCCTAGAAAAATCACCCCAAATACAGGCCTGGGGAACAGGTCCTGGCTACGTATTCCAAAAGATGACTGGTTTTCACATTGTTCTTTATGTGGCAAGCGCTCCAGAGATGTGCAGTGAATTCTCTCCAGGTGTGGAATGCAGACCAGTATCACCCAGGACTTGCCAGAAATGCAGATTCTCAGACTTCATGCCACACATGCTGAATCACATACGCTGGAGACCAGGTCTAGTGATCTATTTTAGCACTTCCTTCGGCTTTGAAGGCCCACAGCTGCCAGCAAGCTGACCATTTTGGTAGGAACCAGGCTAAGTCGCTCAGAAGAGCTAACAGTCTAACGTGTACTCATTTTCCTATAGGTAGATGATAAAAATTTCTGACTGTAGGGCCTTCTGTTTCAGAATCTGTGCTCTTTGGGGCCTATGTGGAGACTTAATCAAATCGTGATTTATGGTAAACAATAAGAAAGCCAAGAGTCCTCTTCAAAAGCTTACTGACCCAGCGGACTTTTTAAAACCGTGTTCACTATAAAATACCCGTATCTAGCCAATCATCTTTAAAACACTGCGTGTAAAGTATTTTCCTCATCGCATTTGCACAAGTTCCACCATGTGCCTGGTTTATGGCTTCTGCATAAACAGATGGGTGCTGTCACACTTCCAGGCAAAGCCACCGCAGAGGGGTTTGGGTGGGGTCGGCGGGTGTGTATTACTCAGCTTTCCTGTCACTGGATAAAATACTCAACACCCACAGGGAAGAGAGGCTGAATTTGGCTCACGGTCCAGCCAACAGTCAGTGGCTTCCACGGCAGAAGCGGAGGCGTACAAGGGCCTGGCAGAAGGAGCTGCCCACCCCATGGCAGCCGGGAAGCAGAGTCAGGAAGGGGCAGAGGAACAGGAGCTGGAGCCAAGAAGGCACTTCCGCATCGCGCCCCGGTGGCCCGTGTCTTCCAAGCAGACCCCGCCTCCTGTGAACACACTGAGCAATAAACCGATCCATGAATGAATTAATCCACAGTGGGTCTCTGGTCTCAACACCTTCCAAAAGCACCACCTCTGAACACACGAGACCTTCGGGGGATATTTTAAATCTAAGGTATACCAGGGAGCAGATTTGGATCTAGGCGTTTAATCACATCACAATGAAGTATAAATATGCAGCAGCTTCTGTGTTTACTCATGTGAGGCTTCTCGGTCCCGTTGGCTGATATTTGCGGTATACAGGGAAATACTAGGATGTTCCTACTTCTTGCATGCATCCAACCTCAATTAAGTTACTTCCTAAAAGACTCAGGAAAAAAGGAAATATTCCAAAGGTTAAGTGGTTTTTGTTTTTGTTTTGTTTTTTTTGAGACAGGGTCTCGCTGTGCAGCTCAGGCTGGCCTTGAGCTCACTTTGCAGCCCAGGCTGGTCTCAAACTCGCAATGATCCTCCTGCCTCAGCCTCCTGAGTGCTGGGATTACAGGTGTGCACCACCACGCCTGGCTTGTAAGTGGCTTCTGATCCCACAGCTGCGCACAACCACGAGTGTGAACCTTACTCGCAATTCAAAGAAACAGGGACACCCTGGATCAGCAAAGGGGACTGAGAAACTTCACATGAATAAACATCGAAAAGGAACTTGTAGAAATGTACGAGGAGAGCCCAATAGGTGGCACACCTGCTAGCTCAGTGCTCAGGAGGCTGAGACAGGAGGGTCACGAGTCTGAGGCTAGAGTGGCAATTTAGCAAGACTCTCTCAAAAAAACCCCCCAAAATCAATCTCAATCTCTCTCCCTTTCTCTCCCGGCACCTGAGTTCATACACACCCATTGGGTTTAGGGGTACACATAGCTGGTCTTCAGTGATGTTAAAAATCCAAGCCTAACAAAGCTTGCCAAAGCCAACCCGAGCTCTCTTATCAATGTAGTGCTTCAAAAAAAAAAAAAAATAAGAATAACCATACTTAGATTCTAAAACGTCTATGAACACTATCAAGGAGTCATAATAAAAAGACTACAGCCAGACGTGGTGGCAAACACCCATAGCTCCAACCACTCAAGAGGAGGAGGCGAGACGTCAGCTTGAATTCAGGAGTTTGAGGCCAGCCCCAACACAGCCAGGCTCTGTCTAAAGCAGGAGAGTGCAGAATGCCAAGTCAGAAGGCGTGAATGCTAGGCCTGTTCTTTACAGACTGTCACTTCCTAAACTGGCCACAAATCACAACTGCTGAGTCTCCCAGGTCCTCAGCTAAAAAATCAAGATGAAGGACACACTAATTACCAACCTACGCTCACAGAACTGCCGTGAGGACTGGTCACATACTACATGTGATAAAGCATAAAGCAGATGCAAATTTTATTACCACTCGCTGCACATATCTTTGAATGAGGAGCTTGGGAAATCAAGAGTCAAAATTACCTGTGCCCTGCATTTTTTATTTCTTAGCTGCATTTTGAAGTAGTGTCACTTTCGTGAGATGACAGGCTGCTTAGCAGATTGCGGAGGACCTAGTCCAGGGATAGCGAATCTTTTAGACTCGTAATGACAAGTCTGCTGGGGCACGTGTGCTGTAGGTTCCTCCAGAAAAGCCGTCACTGCTGGGGAGGAATTCTCTCTTAGAAGCGCTCCATCTTTCAGGTTTAATGGATGATGAAGGAAGGGTGGAAAATTGCCAGCCAGCTTTTTGTGGCTGTGACAAAGTACTTGGTGTCATCACCTTCAAAGAAGGAAAGGTTTATTTCTGCTCGTGGGTTCAGGGCTTTCAGTCCCTGCTCCGTCTGCTCCATGGCTTTGGATCTGTCGTGCACAGGGAAGCAGGGGAGAGAATAAGGCTGCTCACATCACAGCGGCTTGCGACCAAAAGGAAAGAAGAGGGGCCAGGAGTCCCAACACAGCCACACCCAATGGGCTGAATTTCTGTGCACCAGGCCCTACTTCCTGAAGATTCCATGCCCTCCCCAGAGCACCACAGGCTGGGAACCAAGTCTTCCTCTCCCGAGCCTTTGGGGACACTTATGCTCCAAACCACAACAGGAACCCTGGCCCGCTGGGAGCAATAACCCATCCTCTTGCTCCAGAGCATTGTGGCTCAGCATGTGACAAGTGAAACAGCAGAGGACTCATTGCAAGGGGACAACCCAGCCCAACTCACAGAATTTTAGGGTATTGCGCCAAACAACGTAAAAAACATGCAATACTTTTTTTACAAAATCATGCAATATGTCTGCAACCACCGGTAAATTACATGTAAGGATCAGAGGTTAAAGAGGCAGGAACACTTTGACAGTTCCTAGAAAATTAAAGAGTCACCAGACATGGTGATGCATGCCTGTAATTCCAGCACCCAGGAGGCTGGGGCAGGAGCATCACTGTGAGTTCAAGGCCAGCACAGGCTACGCAGTGAGTTGAAGGTCACCCGAACTGCAGAGTGAAATCCTGTCTCAAAAAGGTGAAAAAAAAAAAAGATAGAGATTCACAATATAACCCAGCAATTCTATTTCTAACTATACAACTAAAAGAACTGAAAAACATGAACATACACACAATGTTTGTAACTGGATCATTCAAAATAGACAATCCAAATGTCCATCAACTGATAGATACATAAAATGTGATATAGCCACACAATAGAATATTAGGTAGCCATAACAAAAAATTATATATTATCCATGCTACAACATGGGTGAATCTTGACATTATGCTGAAAGCATGAAGTCAAACACAAAGGACTGTAAGTCTATGCACGTAAATAGGCAAAACCAAAATAGGTTCTGGTGGAGAGACAGGTGACTGAGGGGTGACAGCTAGTTGGGAAATGGAATGGGTTTCTTCTGGGACACTGGAAATGTTCTGAATGGAGTTAGAGAATCTGCTGGACAATGACTACACTGTCACCTTTGAACTGCATACTTTAAAAGGGTGGCCGGGAATGGTGACCCACGTCTAATTCCAGCATTCAGGAAGCTGAGACAGGAAAACTGCCAGGAATTTGAGGCCAGCCCCGGCTACACAGTATAGGCAAGGTCAGCCTGGATGACACCATCTCAAAAAACAAAAAATAAAAAAACTAACCGAACAAAAAGGGAACAGATTTTATGTTATATGGATTATATGTCAGCCCTATAATCAGGAGGGAAAAAGGAACTACGTATAGTGCGTGGCCAGCCAAACACAGCCCGCAGAACAGGGGCCAGGGAAATCCTTCACTGTCCTCCCCAGCCTTACCTGTGCCACCCATCGGCCAAGGCCACCTAGCAGCCAAAATCAAGGCGCCATGCGCACCTGCCTCCCACGCATGGATCCACAGAAGCAGGGCTGAGAGAGGACCCCACGGGCAAAGGTCACTGGCCTACAGAGGTTCCCGGACCTTCATCTCGAGTGCAGATGCAAAACAGTTTTGTGCTGTGAGAATGTATTCTAAAAGTGTCTTGGAGAATTTGGAAGAGCGTTTGAAGCCCAATGCAGACCTGGGTGCTGGGCATCTAAAAAAAACAAAAGCAGAGGAAAAAGGCACTTGCGGACCCCCAGAGTAGGAGTACTGGAGACAGCACCTAACTAAGGAAACGGTATGGAGGACCAAAATGAGAAGGAAAGGGAAGGGGACCTCGGTGGAGCCAACAAGGTGTCCGGCAAGGACAGGTCAGGTCAAGACTGGGGAAGAATCAGTTAGAGGTGGAGGACCCCGGCTCCACGCTGCGTCACAGGACAAGAGGGACCCAGAAAAGCCTGGAGGAGATGGCTACCGAATGGAGTGAGCTGAGGACAGGGAGGAAGGTGACAGATGCCCTCGGTGATTCTTGGTGATGGCGTCTGCCCCGCGCCTGGGCTTGATCGAGGTTCAGAGTGCGGGTTTGAGTTCCGGCTCCGCCGCCCAGTAGCTTTGAGACTGGGGCTGAGGACATAACGCTCTGCAGCTGGGATTTCCTGTCTGGAAGTAGAACTACTGTCCCACTGCTGTCCTAGAGGATCACGAGTAAAAACCACACGGTTTAAACCCACCGCTTTATCTCCATTTTGAGTCTCCACCACCATCACAAAGGCCGGCTCCAAACTGGAGAGGACCAAGTGGACTAGTTTTAGGGTAAAGACAGGAGGAAGAGAAGACTGGCAGCAGCAGGGAGGAGAAAGTGGGAGAGAACGCACGATTCGGGGTGATCCCGAGAGGGCAGCAAGCCGTGATCGAGGGGAACTGGCCTGTGCCCACTTCCCTCAGAGACTGGCACTTTTCAGAGTTATTTGAAGCCTGCAAGTCATTTACACATTAGTATGAATAAGTGTGTTAGGACTTCCGAATTTGGATAGAGCAGAGTTAGAGGAGCATGAAAACACAGATATGGGAAAGAAGAGGGCGACAGGAGGGGAGGGCTGTGGACTGGCAGAGGTGGTGACTTCTTTTGAGCAGCCAATTACAGACCTCCCTTCCCTATGCCTTTCTGGGTATACTCCAACACCCCTTCTTCCAACCCCTCACTGGCTCAACAAGTATACTTTCCACTGGACTCTTACTGACACAGCTTCGATGGAACTGGGACCCACAGCCACCAAAGACAAGGGCAGCACAGCAGTCAGTGACCACCTCTTCTCAGGAGGCCTCGGTCAGTGGCCCCTTCCAAAACAAGAGCTGATAAACAGATGTGCAAGGTGGTGCACATCTGTAATCCCAGCTTCCCAGGAGGCCAAGCAGGAGGATCACAAGCTGGCGGCCAGCCTAGGCAACCCTGCAAGACCCCATGTCAAAATTTTTAAAAAGTCAAAAGATTCAAAAAGGGCTGGGAGCGCTGCTCAGGGGAAGAGTGAACCCTGTCCTGTGCAAGGGGAGGAAAATTAAAGAAACCAACGAAAACAAACAGAAAGCTGGTGACCCAGGCCATGCCTGATGACAGGCCACCTCTCTCCAAGGAGTCACAGCAGCAGACAGACGGCCCCAGGGAGAGAGGAAATGCTGCTGCTGTTTATGGATTTGCAGCAGGAGCTGGGAACGTGGTTTGAAGCCTGGAACAAGAGACCTGCCAGCCCTGGAGCTGACAGGGGAAATCACTCTGTAAAAACTCATTTTTGTCATCTGCCCTGCGACTCTGCCTTTCGGTGCCCACACCCTTGCCTCTCAACATGAAGACAAGTCTGAAGGGGACATGGGGACTCACAGCCACACTTCCTCCAGCAGCTGCTGGTCAGGGCTCTTCAAAAAGTCTGCTAATGATTCCGAGTTCGGCCAGGCTGACACCCATCGGAGATAAAGTTATAAACTGGAAATGATTAGAAGATAAAGCGTCAAGCAGTATGCTTAGAAAGGGCCCTGCTCCATCCAATTTGGGGATAGGTTTTAACAAGTCAGCATTTCCTTGCTCCTGACATTGGGAAGCCCTGCAGATGTGAAGATTCACCTCCAGCTAATGGCAGGCACCTTGGGACAAGGTTTGTCACAGACCTAGACTCGGTCCTTCCGCCATTCAGCCGGACTCTTCTCCCCACATCCTGTCCTGTAAAATTTAAAGAACAATCCTTTGACATATCACAAGACAGGAAACCCAACAGTCCAATAAGCACATCTAACAGTGCTCAGCACCATTACTCATCAGGAACATGCAAATGAAAACGGCAGCGTGACTAGGGTGAAAAACACCAAAGCAGCAGTTGCTTTTCATGGGATAACGGGAGGGGCTGGCTGGAACATTCCAGAAGGATGGTCATGTACACAAGTGTCTCAGTTACTTTTCTCATTGCTGAGACAAAATACCCTACACCCAAAGTCAGAGGAAAGGTTTATTCAGCTCACAGTTTGTAGAGGTTCCAGTCCACAGTCAGCTGGTGCCGAGGCAGGGTGGCAGGCAGAGAGGAGGAGACTTTCATCACGGAGGAGAAACAGCTCATGGCGTGCCAGGCAGACGGCAGCGAGCAACACCAGTGAGCCACAGCAAAGCAGCAGCAGTGTTTGATCCCTCCAGGCCACCATCTTTCGGGTGGTGCCACCTTGATCAGGACGGGGCTTCCTGTTATTCACACCCAGAACTACACTGAGCCAATCAGCAGACGAATGTAGTGTCCACACACCCTCAATCCCAGCATCACACACCCTACCTCCAGCTACCTCTAAGAACACCCCTTCTGACCACATGAGGTTTTGAGGGACACCTTGATATGAGCTACAACAACTACCAGACGTATGTGAAGGTCAACGGTCAGCGCTGCCAATGACCCGTAAGATATGTGCACTGACTACATAAATTACCCGGGTTGACCATCCCTCATCAAAAACACTCCACAAGCTGAAACTTTCTGAACTCCAACATGATGCTACAGGTGTTTTAATGCACAAATTATTTAAAATTTTATTTAAAACTATTTAAAATCTTGTATAAATTTATCCGTAAGCCAAAAAAAAAAAAAAAAAAAGAAAGAAAAGGAAAACAGTTACCTTCATGCTTTGTATGAGATACATATGAAAAATAAATGAAATTTGTTTAGACATGGGTCTCATTGTATTTGAAAATATTCCAAAATTTAGAAAAGTTGATTGATGGACAGATAGGTTACTTCCAAGATTTAGCTATGACGAATTGTGCTACATGCATCACTATGATATGATACCTTTGATTCTTTTAGGGTGACACCTACAAAGGGGATAACTGGGTCAAATTTCTAGTTTCAGTTTTTTGAGGAATCTCCACACTTATTTCCATAATGACTGCACTAGCTTACAGTGCAGAAGAGTTCCTTTTTCTCCACAGCCTGACAGATTTTGTTGCTGTTTGCTTTCTTGATGGTGGCCCTTCTTGCTGGAGTAAGATGAAATCATGGGGTTGTTTTATTTGCGTTTCTCTAGTGACTCCACACAAGGAAGGTAAACATTATGTACTACACACATGTACAAAAAATAAAACGAAGAAGGGGATTAAGGATGGGTTTAGGGCTGTGTGGTGGTGCATGCCGATAGTCCCACCACTTGGGAGGCTGAGGCAGGAGGATTGAAACCAGTTCAAGGCCAGCCTGGGCTACATGGTGAGTTCAAGGCCAGGCTGAACTATGTAGTGAGACCCTGTCTCAAAAAACAAACTGAAGGGGCTGGGGATTTAGCTCAGCGGCATAAGCGCCTGCCTGGCAAGTGCTAGGTCGTGAGTTCGATCCCCAGTACCGCAAAAAAAAAAAAAAAAACTGAAGTAAATAAATAAACAAAAGTTTAAAATTAAATGATTAAAAAAAAGAGAGGGGTATGGGGAGACAGAGAGAAGGGAAATGGATGAAAAAAGGAATTAAGATATATTACAGATGTATCAGTTCCCCCCAAGGAATGTAAATATCATTTACCACAAATATGTCCTAATAAATTTATTTTTTTTAATTGGTACCGGGGATCGAACTCACGGCCACATGCTTGCAAGGCAGGTGCTTATGCCGCTGAGCTAAATCCCCAGCCCTAAATTTAGTTTTTTTAAAAAGAAAGAAAATCGGAAACACTCCTGGTCCCAAGCATTTCAGATTAAAGATACTCAATCTGTATCTTGAAGAAAATAACTATAAACCTTGTGTTCTGGTCAGCGCTCGAACGCTGCGGGTTTTGGGTGGAAGGTACTGCTAATCTTCACCTACTTTGGAATGCTTAACAATCAACACTCCTCATTGGGTGAGGGACAGATTCCTGCTAAGTATAAAATGTTAATGGCACAGTCCGGATGATGAGTCTACAAGTGCGCTGTAAAATTCTTTCAACTTTTCAAATTGTTTAATAAAGTTGAGAAATTATTTCACTAAAAAGGTAAAAACACACAATGTGAGATCATTACACACTCACCCAAATGAGTAAAATAATAAACCAACTAAATGATTAAAATTTGAAATCCCACACATAGACAAGGAGCTACAGAATTCATGGGCCACGGGTAGGCATGGGAAACTCGGGGAAAGTCACCAAGCTGAATATATGCTACGTATCCCCCGTGACACCATAGTTCTACTCCCGGGTAGATGTCCGCCCCTCACAGATGAGAGCTTCTGTCTTCAAAACATGTCCAGGGCTGGGCACAGTGGTACATTCCTGTAATCCCAGTACTCGGGAGGCTGAGGCAGGAAGATTGCCGAGAGTTTGAAGCCAGCTACACACTGAGATCAAGGCCAGCCTGAACTACAATGCAAGACCCTGTCTCAAAAAACAAACCAAAAAGCAAGCAAAATTAATATGTGATTTTTTTTAACAAAAACCAAGATCACAGTCACCCTTGGAGGACAGTATTCATTAGGAGAGAGGCTGCATGCATTATTTATGTCCTGGCACTGATGGTAGCTATGGGGGTTCTCAGTCTGTGGAGACCCCTTAAACTGCACACTCACGCTGTGAGTATATTTCTTATTTCTGGGAGTAGGTTGTATTTCAATGTAAGACTCATATAAAAGCAGTTTTGTAGTTTCAAGCAATTTGGGGGGTCTGGGATTTGGGGACTATATTTCATCTTTTTCTCTCTGATTTCATACCTATTAACTGCCCATGTAAACTATGGACATTAAGTTAAACTGTGACGGAATCACCTCGTGCTGACTTTGATATCAGAGACCACCTGGTCTTCACTGCGGTATTTTACAGGTGCTGGAAGCTGGCACTTAGAAAGGTCAGGAGTCTTGCCCAAGCTCCCCAGCCAGGGAGAGCCAAGGCACCTCAGGACCTGCGTACCCAGCTCCTAGGCCAGCAGTCTGTCCACGCCACCCTGGGCCTCTATTCTCAATCTCATCGTAAGGACCACAGCTCACCTTTGCCACCTATAAAGTTCCCGAAGCAGTTGTTTTGGATGTGAGCGTATGCTGCAAGCCACTGAAATCCAGTCGATACAAGACAAGACGCACTCAACACTATAATAAAGACGCACAAAACGTGAGCTGGAGGTACTGTGTTTATTGGCTCAAGAAAGTTGGAGGTTCAGGAGTGTGTGGCCTTCAGGTCCTGATGGATCCAGCATTCAAACAATGCCACCCCCACTGTTTTTTCTTTGCTAGCTTCATTTTCAGATGCTCGAGTACTAGCAAGGATAGGCATGGCGGCTCCAAGTTTATAATCTTCCGAAACAAGCAGGGCAAGCAAAAGCATTTTCCCCCACAATGCCCAGCACAAGGTCCTAGGGAAAAAGCAAGCTCAGTGGGCCAACTTGGGTCACGCTATATCCCTGGTACACTGTGCCTCGGAGGATTCAGGTCAGGGCTGGGTCCGACCAAACCAAAACCATTTATTTCAACCCATCCATTCATTTTTCTATGATCTCACTGGTGCGTTGGTTCCCCGAAGAAAAAAATGCGATTTTACTACTAGCACAAGAAGAATACAAGACAAAAACAAATGCCTACAGCAGTAACTGTCCTCCTCTCCCCCAATTGGACATTAGAATCTACTACGTCACTGGGAAGCGAGGGTCGCAGACTGTGAACTTGGACTTCCTGCATGCTCACATTCCCACACATTTCAGCTGCTCCGATCGCCCAGCAGCTGAACTCACAGATCCGCTGTTCCACTCGGTCAGCCCTCCAGCCCCAGCCAAACACACTGGGTGACGGATGAGGAAGCCACACTCACAGGTCAATTTGCCAATCAGCCCCACATCAGCGCCCTTCCCCTGGCATTCAGACAGAACTGTGGGCTCTCGAAAGCAAGGTGCCAATATCCCAGGCGACGCAGGAGCTGCCCAGCGTGAGAAACGCAGGCCGCAGCCTGCACGCAGGGCCTTGTGGGTCTGTGTGGGGTGGGTGGGCAGGAACTCACCCCGCAGCCCTGCTCTCTCTGGGAGCGAGCTGCACACGTTACAAACGGTCTGAGCTACTCCCGGCTATCACCTCCTGGATTCATTACAGAACTTAACTTACCCTTCTGGTTTCCCGAGTCCCTTCCCTACTTGTTCTTGACAAACACTCTGATTTCCTTTTTCTTTTGATGGTGCTGGGGATGGAACCCAGGGCCTTAAGCGTGTGACACCCCCAGCCTCGATGCGTCATTTTATTGACTCTGGTCTTTCTATGTCACTTTGCACTTGTCATGTTGTTTTCCCAGGGATATAGGAAATGATAAAAACCAAAGCCACCCCTGATCAATACTTATTGTTCTATGAGTCCATATTTGTTAGAAAGTCATAAATCATTTGCCTATTAAAAACATTTTAGGATAGAAAGCAAAATAAGCCTAAATAGCTAGAAGAGTCCATTTCATAGGGAGAGCAGAATTGGGGTTGCAGGGACCTAGAGAAAGGCAGAAAGCAGGGATTTATTGTTTATTGGGACACAGGATTTGAGTGTTGCAAGATGAAATGCGTTCAAGAGCTGAGTGGTGGCGAGAGAATGCCACTGAGAAATGGTTAAGATGGCAAATTTTATGTTACGCACGTTTTAACACAGTTTAAAAAACAAAACAGCCAGGGGCTGGGGATTTAGCTCAGCAGCACAAGCACCTGCCTGGCAAGCACAGGGTCCTGAGTTCAATTCCCATTCCCGGTACCAAAACATAAAAATAGTAAACAGCAAACAGATAAGCTTCTGGAAGCTGGGCGTGGTGGCACATCCCTGTAATCCCAGCACTCAGAAGGCTGAGGCAGGAGGACTACTGTGAGCTCAAGGTAGCCTGAATGCATAGCATAGTGAGACTGTCTCAAAAGATAAAATTAAAAAAAAGAAGAAAAATGTTTTGGTAAGGGAAACAAGGTTTGAAGACATAAAAATACAAGCTGGGCATAGTGAGTCATATCTGTAATCCCAGCATTCAGGAAGGGAAAGGCAGCAGTATATGGTCAAGTCCTGCCTGGGCAAATTAGTGAGCTGAATCTTGTTTGTTTGTCTGTTTGTTTGTTTTGACACAAATTCTCTCAGTCTGTAGTTCACGATGACCTTGAAGTCACTATGTAGCCCAGGTCACAGCAATCCTCTTGTGTGGCACTTGGTTTCAAAATAATCTCTTTTTTTTTTCTTTCCTTTTTTTGGGGGGGAGGGAGGACTCCAAATATTTATTGTTGACCCATTTGCGCTGATCCAAGAAAAAGATTAAGATTCCTGATTAAGAACGCTCAGCTGAGGTATTGTCACCTTTGACACGGTGATATAACCTTGACCATGACGAAGTGCCATCCTGTGACCTCCGAGGGGTAAAAGTGCTGCGGCCCCTGCAGCTCCTTACAGTCCCCGCTTGGTCCTCCTGCAGCGTCTCCTCCTGGAGCTGTACCCGATGTTATTAGCAGTCTTCATCGGAACCCACCCGCTGAGGAGACGGATGGTTCTGCCCCCCCCCCCCCCCGCCGCCAGGAATCACCGGATTCGGGAAGTCTTTCGAGCAGACCCGGTTCGGCTGAGGCGGGAGCACACTTGATGGGGCACAGACGCACAGAACTTCTAAAGGGAGTCAGGGACGCAGCCCGTGGCCTGGCGCTCCTGCACTGGATCCCTAGTGCAATCAGCCAATGAATAAATGATAAAAAGAAAGACATACAAGCGGGTATAAAAATGTCACGAGAGGAAGATTACCATTGGAAGAAATCAGAACACAACACGTTGCTAATAAGGGCTCTGATTGTCTGTCGCTCTTTACCACGGGTCTGTGTCCTCCCCGGGTCCTCGGTCCAGCCTGGGCAGAGGGCTGTGTGCTGTGCTGTGTGCCCTGCCTCCCATCCCCCCGCTGGCTGTGTCACACACACTGAGGGTTAGTGTTCACCGAGTCACAGGGACCCGGGACGCGCTCTCTAGCTGGCAGGTGGAATGCAGGATACTCTGCTCCGCACCAGTCCGACGTACACATTTAAGCTCTGCTCAGGGTAGGGACAGAAGCAGAGAATGCAGGTAAGGCACTCTCCTCAGGCGCTGTCAGGTGCAAAGGGCTTGCTTAGCAGGTGACAGATGTCATCACCAACACCCCGAGCTCTTGTGATGCCCCTGGTCAGCTTCCCCATTGTCTCACCTGTGGCTGCTCCCTATGGTCACTTGAGGAGCTTTGCCTGGTCTGATTTCATTGTCCTGAGCGTCTCTGCCTCATCCCTGCCCCGTTACCATTCCCAGTGAGCAGCCAAGAATAGAAAGATGGTCTCCACTGGTCTTTCTTGTGAGGAAAACGGCCCCAGGAAAGATTTAACTCACCTCTCCCCAGAGATGTACCAAGACTTCATCTCACTGCTGCTAAAACACAACAGAAGCCGAGCACAGGCACTGGCAGCTGTCCCCAGCCCTCTGGGAGCCCACGGCCGCCTCTGTCCCGAGGAGCTCCTAGGGGACCAGCATCCATCCCGACTTCCTCTTCTAGACTTAGCAATACCCTTTCCGCATCAGGTTCTGCACACCGCACCTCGGAAGGCAAGCCTCTTCCGAGGACTGAAAACCACTTTTCCCTCCTAAGTATTAAAACAGAACAGTGCCCCCAAGCAAATCCAACAAAACAATTTACCACGCATCTTTATGCCCTACTGACCTCTCCACACCCAGGTCCCCAAACTCAGGACCCCTGCACTGTGGATCTCACAAACGGTAGGAGCGGAGCCTCCTCTGGGGAAACGGCCAGTGGCTTTCAGAATCAGGACACGTAGCTGCGACTGATCAGACACTCTTCTACTGCCCCAACGACGGGGCCCTACTCTGGCCTGGGGGGACCCCACTATCACACAGGAAGACGATTCAGCCCTCATCCCTGCAGAACAATTAGCGTCAAAGGCACCCAGGCTACCACCCCTACTTCTACCTCTATCCCTAACCCCACCCTACCCCTATCCCTAATCCTACTCCTAACCCTACCCCTATCCCTAACCCTATGCCTAACCAAGTGGGATCCCAAGGGACTGCCTTCATTTCATTCCCAGGAAGAACTCAAATTTTACTCTTTCAGACCTCAGAGTTTACATGAACCGAGCTAGGGAAATACACCTTTTCTTTTTCTACTTTCCTTCCTCTTGCTTTTCAATGGAATGTTTATTGATGCCCCCTTTTACAATGGATTATGCTTTTTATGACCACATCCATACGTGTTACTTGCAGGCAATTGGAGAGGAGAGCTGACCACATGAAGCCCCCAAACGGAAACAAATATCCCCACAGTCTCCGTCCCACAATAGTTACCATTAGCATTTTGATGAATCTTCTCCCACAGTCTCTTTTATATGCATATAGACGCACATATACACATCTTTTCACAGATTTAGAATTTTGCCATTAGCCTCTATACTTAGTACATTATGAATTTTTTTTTCCAGTGCTGGGGTGAAACCATGGCCTCACACATGCTAGGCAAGTGCCCTACCTCCAAGCCACACCCCACCCTTGAACAAAATTTTTGACAGCAAATTTTTGCCTATTTTGCTTATTCAGTGAAAACATAAGACAATAAAAAACAATTTCAAGCACTCTAAAGTCTGAAACATAGGGAACCCTTAACTGCCTAAAAAAGATGAGCACACTCATAAAGCCAGGACCCGGCCTACTGTGTGGAGTGACGTGCCAGGACAGCGCCCTAGGCACATTCCGGTACAGATCCGAGGGATTCCCCCTACAGGTCCTCTCTCACACGTCATCACACTCCCCAGGGACAGGGACCCTGGTCTAGGTCTTCACTGTGTGGCCTTTGCCAAGCTATTTCCTTTCAGTCTCCTACAGGAATCAGAAAGAGCAGGGAGCCAGCACTCCACGGTGCAGCGATGGGTGTAAGATTTCAGCCTGTTGAGGGGACCCCTGCTTAAAGCCCCACACCCCAGCATGTCCCCCATTACCTAGAGGAAGGACCGTTACACATGGGCAAAGTGAATAGCACGATGGTATTTTAATAGCTACAAACAAATAAGAAAGCACATTTAGCATATTTAGAAACATGCTAAATACATTAGAAATATGCTAACTATCCACCAACGGAGGTATATAAAATAAAGGGCTGGGCGGGGTATGTGGCACACGCCTCTAGGCCCGGCACTTGGGAGGCTGAGGCAGAAGGACCGGTAAGAGTTCAAGGCCAGCCTGAACTGCATAGTGAGCCCCTATTTCAAAAGGACAGAAAATAATTAAATAAACCGATAATCACACCTGTAATCCCAGCACTCAAGAGACTGAGGCAGGAAGATCACAAAATCAAAACTGACCTGGACTACACAGCAAGACCTATCTCAAAACAAAAACAAAAAAATTATATAAATAAACTAAAGGGCCAGAGGCACAGCTCAGCAGAAGAGTGCGTGCTTAACATGGGTGACACCACAGGTTCAATCCCAAGTGTGCACACGCACTCGAACACACACACACACACACACACACACGCACACACACACACACGCTATACTGCATCCATAAGACAGACTATTCTACAGCTTTTATAAATAACCACTAATGTATATGTGCTAACAAGAACATACCTTCAAGATACATTATTTGGTGGAGGAAAGGAAAAGAAATCATACACTACTGCTATTGATTTAAAAGAATTGCGTCCATAAATCCTCAGAATATATTTCCACAGAGGACCGAGGAGGAGGTTCAAGGAAATCTAGAATAACTCTACATTTCTTAACCTTTTTATTTACCATCGTCACCCTCTCTAAGGAGACTTTTGAGATATTTCTTTCATAGTCACTCCACGCTACCATGAAACTTTAATCCCACATACAGACATGCTGCGTATCTATCTATATATGGTGGCCCTCGCGAGGGCCATAAACCCCTGTAAGACTGAAGATGCTTCTGCCGTACAAAAGCCAAATCCCTTCCCCTTTCGGGTGACAGCACAATGATTGCGGATGCATGGCTTAATTCATAGAGTACTTGTGTGATTAAAAATTAATAATTAAAAGAAATGTATGCCTGCTGCACTCAGCACCATGGGAAACTTGTGGACGGTATGGCCTTCCCTAAAACTAGCCGCCAGTAAGGTCCCAGGAGAGTTCAGAGACTTGCAAACACAGACGTTAGCCATGCTAAAGTTTACGCCTATGTTTGTACCAAAAAGGACACGCTATCAGCAAATGCGCATGCTCCCAGGCTGCTCCTTGTCCCGGCGTCCTCTGGGGCGTGCTTGTGTGCTCGGTTCCTTAGATGGAGTCCTCTCCAAGCCTCCGTGGCTCCTTCTCGAAGCCGGGCAGAGGGGAACGCCTGTCTGTTCTCACCCTCTCGCTGCCCGCTCACCTCTGCAGCTGATTTCCTCCTCGGCAGCTCCACACTGGTCTTCGTACTCCAGGGGCTTCTAGGCTCCGTCCTGCTCCTCTTCCCCATCCTGCCCATCCCCGGGGGAGCTCCCCCAATATGGTGGCTCGAAGACCATCTACACTGCAGGGCTGCCAAATTCCTATCTGCAGCCCCCATTTCTCCCTTGCACTCAACAGTCGCGTTTCTGAACGTCTATCCTGTGTCATTCCACAGATGGGTCAGCCCCAGGCTCTGCACCTTCCTCCAGGTCTGCTTCTTCCAGTCCTCACCTCTTCAGGCAACGCTAGCTCCTCCCTTACTAGCTGTTTCAGCCACTAACTGGAGCCATTTTCTCAAACTTAATACTTCCAACCCATCACCAAGTCCCACTGGTCTGCCCTTCCAAATATACCCAAAACCCACCTGCGCTGACCATGCTGACACCTGCTACCCAGGTGCAAGCAGGAATCAGCTGTCGCTTGTCCACAACTGCACACATCTCCCCGTGTGCATCCTTTTCTCCCCCTGCTTCCCTCACAGTCCACTATGGACTAAACAGCAGAGTGATCGTTGTCAAGTCACTCCTTCAATGGCTCCCTGGAGCACTCAGTGTAAATGTCAGGACCTCATGAGGGTCTCCAAATCTTCCCCTAGGCGTCTCCTTTTCTCAGTCTACTTACCTCTCTGCCCTATCTTCGGTACTCTTCATGCTCCTCATTCTCATTCTTCCCCAGCTACACTGACCTCCTTACAGTTTCCTGAACAGTCCAAGAAAAGCTCAGGCCCCAGGACATTTGCACATGCTGTTCTTGCTACTATCTGGAATGTTCTTCTCTTCTCCCAGAAACCCACAAACCTGTGTCCTGCTGTCTTCCAAGACTTTGCTCAGATGTCCTCTCCTAATGAGACTTTCTCTGCCCACCCCAATTACAAACTTTCTAAATCACTACACAGTTTACTTAGCTTTGTTTGCTATGGGTCACTTCCAACTTAAATGTCAATTCTAGGAAGTAAGGGGCAGGGATTTCTGTGAACTTCATTCACGTCCAGTTTGCCAGGCTGTATCCTGCATTCAGTAGGAGCTCAGTGGGTACTGGTTCCGTGAATGAATCCCTTGTCTTGTCAACATGCCAAAGGGCTCAGTCCAAAGCAGTGACCTCTCAATCTTACACCCTCTACCCAGCAGCTGTTGTTCCACAAAGGACTCTGAGCTAAAGAGCATACCCTGCCACACACAAACAAGCCCAGCACAGATCCCGGGGGCCCGTTCTGCAGCTGGGCTAGCCAAGGCCACTGGTGATCAACTGTTTCCTAAATGCACAATTTGCCTAAGGCCCAACCAGGCCAAAATTCCTCTAGCCCACAGGTCCCACTTTTTCCTCTCTGCTGCTTCAACTGAGCCACAAAATAATCAAGGATCCATCAAGCATGGAGTCCCATTCACAGAAAACTCTAAAACTTCCTTTATCCCTTAAATCAGAATCTTTCCCTTTTCTGGTCTGGAAGGAAACCAGAGGTGTTAAATGTGAACATCTTGACCGAATTTCCTCTGGGCGAATGTTCCCGGGCTGCTTCTCTCCGACACGCCAGTCCCTTCTGCCAGATCCGGTGGGAGCCAGACTTCTGGGTCCAACACAGAGCTGTCATGGGAACCCGGAGCCTGTCCCAGCCCGTGATGCCGCCGGCCGCGTGCCTGTCACCAGGAATCGGCCGCAGCAGTTCCTCAACTCAGACCCTCTGCTGGCAAAGGAGGAATGCGCCACTGCCGCAGGAAAGCGGCTTTCCTTGAAGCTTCTCTGAAGCGTGTGGAGAAAAGAGGAATCTATGCTGCTTGGCTAACAGGAGAAGCCACCTCCAACTTTGATACAGCAGCTCCCAGACTTGAAAATTCTAGGATGTTAAGGGGATAAAAAAAGAAACCTCCCAAGGAACTCAGCCCAGTTGCATAAGGGATCGTCCCCGTGTCCTAATAAGCCACAGCCGCACGGTTCTTATGGGCTGTAAAACCCAGACGGCTCCCACAAGGGAGGGCGAAGGGGGCGGGAGGAGCTGTTCCCGGCAGTGTTGGAACCCCTGGCTGGCTGTGTGTCCTCAACCTCTCTGGGCCTTAAGCTCCTTTCTCTGAGGAACAGAATCCACCTTGCTAGGTGGAAGATAAAATTAAAGGACAATCTCATGAAAATAAACAGAGCCATCTAAAATCATCACAAAGCTAAACAAAGGAAGCCATTGCTGGGGCATACAGTAAGCGCCACGTGTATGCAGAACTCTGGTGGGGGTAGCGGGGAGCACTGAGACTGCCTTTAAAAAGCTACAGGTTCACGGAGGAAACAGCACCCCCAGGACCGTGGAAGCAGCAGCATTGGCACAGCGGCACACCGAGAAAAGCACACACCTCCATCTGCCGCTTTCCCCGGCCTCCCTTGGGCCCGCTTATTTGGATTCTCACATCCGCCTAAGTATGCAGCAGTCCGGCTACTTCCCAGCCTGCCTGTAAACCAAGTCTCCAAAGCCAAGCCAGACGGGGCGACATCACCGTTTCTGCTCCCCAGTTCTGCCAACCACCTTCTGCGCAGCTTGACCTGCCCTCCCAGGACGTCCCCTGAGACACCCGGCCATCGTGTCCACCCCCAGCACAGCACTGTAAGGAGACCGCTACTGTGTACCCCGGCCAGAGGAAGAAATGGAAAGAAGAAGAAAGAACCCGGCAAGCATGAGGCCCTGAGTTCAATTCCTGGTACCAAAAAAAGAAAAAAGAAGAAGAAAGAAAAACAGAAAGGAGAATTTGCTGCAGTGCGCACCAGGAGGAAAGAGGAAGCAGAGAAACAGAAAGGAAGAAGATCAAAGGAAAATGAGGAACCGAGCCGATTACCGATTGACAGCTGCCTTTCTAGCTTATTTATGAAGTGCTAGCCTCACAGTCCAGGATCCGGGCCTGTCACAACACCCTTGAGGGCTGAGTAAGCAGACAGGGACCCGCACACCCAGGTCAGAAGTGAGCAGACCGAGGCCTGAGGGTCGTGGAGCCAAAGCAAGGACGTGTGTCTGCCTTTCTACCATCAGTAACTCATCCAGCCATCACACAAGACTCCAGAGCCAGCAGGATGGTGCTACTCAGCAGGACTTGGGAACAACCCAAATGTCCCCCAGCACCTGCTGGGCAAGAGGAACCAACAACACGGGTCCTTAACAATAGGGCACGGTGGCGCAGGCCTGTAACTCCAGCACTGGGGAGGCCGAGGCAGGTCACTGGGAGTCCAACGCCAGCCTGGACCGTGTCTCAAAAAACAAAAAAACGAACAAAAGGGAACATTACTCAGTCATACAAAGAAATAACAAACATCCTGACACGTGGCACTATATGGACAAACCCTGAAGGCATCATATTGGGTGCACGAAGCCAGGCACAAAAGGTCACATATTGCATTTCTAGGAAATGCTCAGAATGGGCAGCTCCACAGAGACAGAAAAGAGCTCGTGGCTGCCAAGGGCTGGGAGCAGAAGGAGCAGGGCGTGGGGGTGCTCGCCTAGCGGGTCTGAGGTTTCTTTAGGGCAATGAAAATCTTCTGAAAATGGATAGTGCAGTGGCTGTGCAAGACCGTGAGCGCAGCAGATGCCAGTGAGCTGAACACATAACGGGTCCAGGGATTTAGCTCAGTGGCATAAGCATCTGCCTGGCAAGCACAAGGTCGTGAGTTCCATCCCCGGCACCAAAACAACAAAAGAAATCAACCAGTGAGCTGGACACTGAAACGGTGAACGTCAAGGTGTGTGGGTTTGGGCTCAGTTATAGGAGTGGTACAGAGCCATGAGGGGAAAACTGGGCAGAGAGTAGAAAGAGTGGGGAATCATCAGCGACTCTGTGGATGCGTTTCCCAAAACCAGGCACCCAGGGAGCCTGGGAGGCGTGGGAGAAGACCGCTGTCCTCCTCATGCGGCAGGAGTAACAGAACGCGAGTTTACCCTTCATCCGGGGCTGTCCCTGCAGAGGGAAGCCTGCCCGCCAGCAAAGAGGAGTCGGGAGGAGGTGGCTAAGCACTCCCATACACCAGGGAGCGCTTAGCTCCTGGCCAGCACCGGTGGGCCAGCACCGGGGCAGTGCTGGGGATGCTGCAGGCCTCGTGGACGCTCTGGGAGGTAACAATGTCCACACTCATCAGCCGCAGCGACTTGGTTTAATATCCGCTGTGGCTCAGTGCACCACACGCAAACGAAAACAGCGGAACTTTTCCTCCAGTTGTTTTTTCTGAAGCAGGAAAAATTATTGGGAAATAAGAATGAGGAGCAGGAATAGCTCCTGAGAGACGGGAGGGGTCCCGAATGGGCTGCTTCATTTTTAACACACGTTCATCACATTCGGTGCCCGGGTGGAGCTTGGAGAGATTCGGGACCCGGTCTGCAGGACCGGCAGGAGGTCAGCTTGCAGGGGGAGCTGGGCAGAGCGCTGGATCTGGACAGCCAGCCGTTCCAACTCTAAACTCTGCATTTAGGTCTAAAGCGAGGAATTTCACCTTGGGCCCTTGTTTCAGATACAATTTACCCAAAAGGTGCCTGTCAAAAACCCAGCTCCTCTGAGCTGGCCCACGTGACCAGGCACGGCTCTGCCCCCATGGTGCCCGCAGTCCAGCGAGGGAGATGGAAGGTAAACAAACGGGTTAAAAGTGCATCGACCCTGCAGCCCATTTGCTAGGAAGAAAATACGGGGACAAGCAGATTGACTTGTTTTTGTCTGTTTGTTTTGTTTTGTGTTTCTCATCCCAAGTAGAACTGTATCAATGAATCACCTGCCCAAATCCAGGCCGAGGGCTGGAATTAACCAAGGGTGCCCTAAGAGCACAGCACAGACTGGGCAGCTTAAACAACAGAAATTAGTGGCTGTGGTGGCACATAATCCCGGCATTCTGGGAGGCTGAGGCAGGAGGATCACAAGTTTGAACCCAGCCTGGGGCCAGTCAGTGGCCTAATGAGACTGTCTCAAAATAAAAACAGAAAACAGGATGGGGATGGATATAGTTCAGTTTAAAGGCCCTGGGTTAACCCCCAATTCCAAACCTTACAGTTCAGGACGCCAGAAGTCCAAGATCAAGGCATCAAAGGGCTGGATTCTCCGAGGACTGTCCATGGCTTTTAGATGTCCATACCCCTCCCTGGGTCTTGCTTCCATATGTCTGTCCTAATTTCTCTCTCTTAGAAGGATACTGGTCACATTGGATTAGGTGCCACCCTGGTGACCGCATTTTAACTTAGCTCTTTAAGGACCTTCTCTCTAAATACAGGCACCTTCTGAGGCCCTGAAAGTCAAGCCTTTCACATATGAATCTGGAGGGGACAGAACTCAGGCCCCCCCAGGCCCTGAGGGTTGCTGCTATCACCCCAGATGCCCCTAGCGCCCACCACGGTCCTGGGTGCATTTCCCTGACCACTTACTGGCTCTCCGGGAGCCACAAGCCCTCTGTTCACAGGGGCCCCCGACTCTGGGCCCCTGTAACTCATTCTTGGCTGCATTTGTGGGGCCTAGATCACAGCTGGAGCCTCGGTCAGTCAGAGGCAGCAGGGAGGGAGGGGGAGGTAATGGGGTAACACAGCTCTTACTCCAAAATTAAAGCTCATCTAGACTAAGAATTTCAACAGCTTTTCCAACTGTACAAGCAAGTCTTGGGAACAGGCCTCAAAAGCAACGTCAAAGGGCCAGACATGAAAGGATGACCACAGCAGAGGGCTGGGAAAGTAGGACCCGAGAGTACCCGGTAAGTGATTATCAACCACCATGTCAGCTGCCTGTCTACTGTAACCCTTTCCAGTTTGTCCACCTCTCACATTGGTCCTCATTTGCAAGAGTCTTGCAGCTGCTGACGATCTGCAGTGAAGCGTAATTTACACCTTCTGCTGCTTATCAGAGAAAGCCTTTCCCTAAGACTAATAATAGAGCACACCAGCCACCCAGAGTAACCAAGCGCTCCTACTCCCCGGCAGGTGACTCCGAAACCCATCAGCATGGCCCTGCTGGTGTCCGGCAGCCCCTGCAGAAACGCTGACAGGCAGAGGACCGTGTCAGCTTGTGGCCTCCATAGCAGAGTGTTCTCAAACCACAGAGCCCTGGGGATCCCTGGAGGCGGTAATGCAGGGTCCGTGCCACTGTACCCTGGGGGGGCATGTGGGGACAGCAGGAGATGCAGCTGCTGGGGACGAAACCCCTAAAGCCAGCACCAGTGAACCCCAGGACTGAGAGATGGAGGACTGCAGGCGTCCCCAGCTCCCCACCTCACCTTCACACCCACATTGCAGCTCCTGGAGGCAGAAACCTTGTCACTGGCTAAAGCATCGGGCCAGAATAGGTCCTGTGGTCTGATATACCCTGCTTGCAGGGCTTCCCACACCCCGCAAAACACCCAGAGGACCCTGTTGCGCAGAGAAGCCTAGTATCATCTCCAGCCTCAGTATTTCGCCCAGGGTGAGACACAGGAAGGCCATCTGAGACTTAAGCTTATCAGGGTCCCTGGAGGCTGCTCCCACCACGGGGCCCCTAGCGGCAAACACAGAGCCCGCTCAGACCTGCAGCAGGAGCATCTGCAGACTCCAGCCCACGGCCTGTCCCGCCCCGTGTGGTCCTCAGCACAGGCACAGCTGGGAACTGACCAGGGGGCGAGCAGACCTCTGAGATCCACACCCCGGGCTCCTTTGGTGCGTGCTGAAGTCCAAACATCACTTCTCCCTTTCAAAGCAGGAAATGAGAAACCAGGAGAGCTTCTCCATCCTCTTCTCTGAGGGCAGTATCATGAACCCGAAACGAAGACTTCTGTGTTCCCTCGTTAGTGCAGGGAACTGGAGAAAAATGATGGCCAGAGGGCCCCGTGAGTGCCACCCTAAAGGATCAGGTGATAGACAGGGACGGGAACTGGGGCGCAAACAGCTTCAAAGAGTGCAGCTGGACGGCTGAAATAAGGGCGTGATCTCCCCTCTGCCATGTCACAACTGGAAGACATCTACAGGTCTGGGGTTCCCGTGACAGCTGAGTATTTAATCTCATCCTCAGCAGTGACCTACCCCAAAGGAACCCCCGTATTTGAGGTCCCCTGGAAGCAATCTGACGCAGAAAACCCTGCGCTCACACCTGCTTTATCTGCTCCCTGTTCTAAGACTCTCCTTAAGAAGGAACCTGCTGTGAAGGTTCTGATCTTGGTCACACTTTATCACACGCAGGAGGCTCGGGATGAGAGGAAACCTCAAAAAAAGGAGTTCCGGGCTTGCCTTCCTGGTCTATTCTCACCTTAACAAACTCAAAGATCCATAAAAGAGCCGGAACTTCCTCGGGCAAACTTACTTCCAATGACACATGCTAAAGCAAGACAAAAAGAGGCCAGGAAGAAACAGGATCAAAACTAAGTTAAGGTGACAGTGGCAGCAGTCAGAAAGACAGGGCCAACCCCCAAACCCAAGAGGCCCAGAAGGACTGTCAGGAAAGGAGTAGGTTTCTTTCACTAAGGAAACAGGAACAGGCAGCACTCTGAGTGAAGATGGGAAATGAATAATCAAGGCATCTCCAGAAAAACAACAATAATCGATAACAAAGGGAGTGTCCATCAGCAAATACTGAGTAATGACAATGCTCTCCTATGGAGCCATTGGGTCAAGAAAGACAGCCTTAATTTTCAAAATAATCCTCAGATGTAGACCTTAGTATTTCCATTCAAATACAGGGAAACCAGAAACCTTAGGGTAAGGTAAGCATCACTCGTGAAGTCCCATCCAACCAGCCTCCAAACCCAAGCAAGTGTGGCTAACTTTAAGCTCCCATGCTCCTCTGCCTCTCAGCACCACAGACTAAGAGCACTTCTGTTAGGATCTGGAGCTGAACTGTTCCCCCAAAGATCTGTGCGCAAAAATACCTGGTCACCCATTCATGGCCCTCTGGGCAGGTTCTGGAACCTACTGGAAGGAAGCTAAGTCACAGGGGTGTGGCCTTAAAGGGAATACTGGGAACTGGCCCCTTCCTCTCTCTGCTTCCCAGCTTCCTATGCCGTGCACTCTCACCATGACACACTGTAGCACCACAGGCCCAAAGCGTTGGAGCCAGGTGACCCTGAAGTGAAAGCTCTGAAACTAGACACCAAAATAAACCTTTTTTCTTTTTCACTTGATTATCTCAAGCATTTTGTCTCAGTGAGAGAAACCGACTCCTTCCGTTCTAGGAGTGACCCAGTATCCAGTCAGGCAGGTCGGAGTCCAACTTCCTCCATGCCTGTTTTTCTCTTCAGCGGGAGACAGAGACAGTCTGCTGTCCTGTGGATGCAAGGTGAGGGAGTCCTCTGCCCTGCAGCAGAGATGCAGCTGGGTCACGCACTCCCCACCCCGTGTGTTCTGTTACCCACAGTCTGGGTGTGCAAGATGCCTGCATGCGAGCAGAGATTCCATAAGCGTGTCTCTCTGCAAACGACTGTTATTTTTTCCCCTACGTGAAATCAAATAAGTGTGGCAGTGGAAAGCCCTGAATCAGATTTGTCAGCACCAGAGCTGAGAGGACTGAGCTCCAGGGACAGAAGAGGACCTGAGGGTTGAGCTGACCACGGTGGACAATGATTTAATGATTAAGTCAATCGTGCCTCAAAAGGAAGGCTCCACACAAACCCAGAAGGCCTGGCTTGGACGGCATCCAGGTAGGTGCACAAACTGAGGTCCCTAGAGGGCACAGCAGTCTCCCTTCTTCCTGTTCAACCTGCACCCTGTGCATACCTTACCCCATAGCCTTAGTAACCGCCTTCACACCAAACCAGGGCCGTGTTTCTCTATGGGAAAACAATGAGCTATTCCAGAGAGGACTTGAGTCTGGGGAGAAGGCTGTGGGAACCCTGGTTTACAGCTGGTCAGAGAGAAGTCTGGGCCACAGCCTGGGCTTGGGACTGGCCCTGGAAGAGGTGGTCGTCTAGGGAGACACAGCCCTCAAGGTATGTTATTCCACCTTCAGCTAATGTCAGAACTGACGTGAAGTCAAGAACCCCCAGCTGGTTATATGTTGCAGAACTGGTCACTGGTGGGAAGAAACTTCCACACACTTCTTAACCTATGTTGTGAGAGGGTCAGCAATATGTGTTGTGAGTCAATAGGAAGCCAGGTGTGGTGGTACACACCTGTAATTCCAGCGCTTGCAAGGCTGAGGCAGGAGGGTCACTGCGCATTTGAGGCCAGCCTGAACTGTGTCGCAAAACTCTGTCTGAAAAAGACAGGAAAAAAAAAAGGGCTGGGTTTTAGCTCAGTGGCATAAACACCTGCCTGGCAAGCGCGAAGTTGTGAGTTTGAGCCACAGTACTAGGAAAAAAAAAAAGTACAGTAGGAAAAACTGACTTTCCCTTATATCCTCAGAAAGTTAATCTGGAAAAAAAAAGAGAGAGAGAGAGAGACACACAATAGCAAAAAATAAAATCATCCAGCCAAAAATGGGCAAAGAATCTGATAGACATTTCTCCAAAGGAGATTTTTTTAAAATGCCATTAAACATGTGCTAAGATTCCCAACATGATTAATCATCAGGAAAACTCATCCAAACCATAATTAGATACACTTTCATCCACCAGCATAGCTAATATTTGAAAGACAGGAAGTGTTAGCAAGGATACAGAAAAACTGGAGCCCTCATACAGTCAGTGGGGTTGTAAAATAGTACCACAAAACAGTCCAGCAGCTTCTCAGATTACTAAACAGAAAGGTACCACATGACCCAGCAAGTACATGGTAATACACCGAGAAGACGCATCCACACAAAACCTAGATAGACAAATATTCACAGAAGCAATATTCAGAATGAGCAAAAGGGAGAAACAACTGGAATGTCCATTTACTGATGAACAGGTAAGTCGGATATGGCTAAGGCAGACAGTGGAATATTTTTTAGCCATAAAAAGAATGAAGTAGAGATACATGTTACCATGGGGGATAAGCCCTGAGATTAAGTGAAGCAAGCCAGACACCAAAAGCCACTTGTATACAATTCCTTGACATGAAACCTCCAAACTAGGACATCTATAGGCCAGGCTAAGTCCGTGGCTGCCTAAGGCTGCAGTGGCGGGGGAAAGGGAGAGGGAATTGGGGCTACGGGGGTGAAGAGTAACTGGCTACATTTTTCTCATTGAGGTGCTAAAAAATATTTGAAAATTCATCATGACAATGCTTGTACTCTTCTGGAATATTCTTTATGGCTGCCTCTGTGTGTGTGTGTGTGTGTGTGTATGTGTGTGTCGGGAATCAAACTCAGGACCTCGAGCTTGCCAGGCAGCTGCTTGTGCTGCTGAGCTGTATCCCCAGCCCCTCTGAATCTTCCTTTTACAAAACAATTGACTTGTCGCTTTAAACACTTTTTCTAAAAGGTAAAGAAAAGAAAGTGGGGTAAGAGAGAGGATGGGAGGAAGCCTACTTGAGGGAGAAGAAACAGCACGTCCAAGGACACAGAAAACAAAGTCGCCTCCGAGAGTGAGGAGTGTCCCTTGATTCTGATAAGCTAGTGCTCGTGGTGAAATGGGCAAGTGCAGCTGGGAAGGCAGAGAGCTGAGTCACCAGGGCCTTGGAAACACTGCTTAGCTAGGTGTAGTCTACAGGTCAAGCATCCTAATTCAAAACCCCTAAATTGCTCCAAAATCACACATTTTTGAGCACTACCCACATGATGCTGCAAGTGTAACACCCACACCCGATGTTATGTGATGGGTCACAGTAAAAACACAGGTGCATCAAAAATAGTTTTTAAATTACCATCAGGAAACATGTGTAAAGTATATGAAACATAAATGAATTCTGTGTTTAGATTGGGGTCCTCTCCTCACGATAGCTCGTTATCTATACAAAAATATTTCAAAATGTGAAACACTCCTTGACCCCAAATATTTTGGGTAAGGGACACTCAACATTGTTGTAAAGGCAGTGAAAAACCTACAAAAAGTCTTAAACAGGACCAAACTGTCCATAGAATCATTGCCAAATCACTGTGGACAATGAATACCACGAGGGTAGATAAACTGGAGACCCTCCTGGCCACAGGGCCACAGCAGTGACCCGGGCAGCAGAAGCCAAGACAGGGGGTTGTAGGAGATGCCAGCTGGTGGCAGCACCACCTCCAACTCAGAGCTCAGGACGCCGGCCCAGGGTTTGACCAGGGTCTCACAGCACAGCGCTCTTGGGCTGGAGTGGTAACTCAGGGCTACGGCTTATCTAACAAGCAAAAGGTCCCGGGTTCAATCCGCAAAACTGGGGGGTGGGGGGGTTTTGCATCCAGTCCCTTGAAACAAACTTTTCCTCTACTCCAGGCCCAGGCAAAAGCCAAACAGGAGTGCTGATACCTTCCACAGCCTCGTAAACTCCTCCTCTCCCACTAAACAGCCTGGAAAGCCAAAGCTCAACAGACCCAAGTAAGAAGCAATGATTAAGACTAATTAGCCCGGCCCTTCAGCAGCAGCAGCAGCAGGGTCACTTGCTCTAACAAGGAGCATCTGTGTTATCCTGAAACCTCCAAGAAAGCGGTCACAGTCCTGCAACTCCAAGGGGTGTGCCAGGATCCACAGCGCCCTGGGAGAGTCTCAGGAATGCAGGCCTGACCGACGCTGGACCGACCTGCTGCACTCACAATCTGCATTTCACGAGACGCCCAAAGCACGGTGTCTTGACCACACGGTGCACCAAGAAGACAGCCTTGCACAGCGACCTCACGGGGATCCCACGGTCCCCCTACCTAGGGGCAGCGTCTGCCCTACTGCGGCAGCCCCTCAATGGAAGCCGCCCATCAACAGGCAGGTCTCGGCATCCGACTTGGCCCGATCACCAGAGCGTGTGGAAATACATCAGCTCCTCTTACAGGGTGTATACGAGGCGTCAGCCCGTCCACCACGGCCTCCTGGCTTTCGTGGACACGCTGCAGAGCTCGGCCTTTCTGCTGCTTGTCTGGGTTGCACGTGCGGAGCCTCCCTCCAACCCTGCACTCTGCCTTCCACGCCAGGGAGGTTCTGCCCACCCTTGACTGTGGCCCAGCATTCCCTTGAACCCGATGAACCATCTCAAGGTGTGAGGTCACAGTCCCTCCACAAGCTTTTCTATCTGGCAATGCTCTTGGTGTCGTGGTTCATACTGAGTTCGAGTCCTGTGCCTGTCTCCTCATGTCACCACACCGCCACGGAGCCCTGTGATCGGCCGAATCCCACATTTTCTCCACAGCCAGGCTCATGTTCCATCCTCGGTAAAGCCTTCCCGAGTCCTGACCGTACCCTGCAGTCAGTCACCACCACACCTCTGTCCTTAGATTAAATATACCCAAAGACAGTGGTACACACCTGTAATCTTAGTTACTCTGGAGGCTGAGGCAGGAGGCTCACAAGTTCAAGGCCAACCTCGATAACTCTGTGAGACCTTGTTTCAAAATAAAATTATGAGATAATTTATAATTATCTGGGTATAGGGCTCGGCACCCAAAGGCGCTCTGGGCTCAATCACCAATATGACAGATAGGTAGATAGACAGATGAACTAACTCAGAGACATCTAATCCCAAAGCTTGTGTTCTTTCGATGACCTTGCATAAACTCATACAATCCACTTAAAATCTAAATCCAACCTAATTCTAGAATGTAACATATCTTGCAGACAAATTTAAAAACCCTCCAGAGAACCCGAATGCCCTTGCTACTCAAATTATGTCCCAAGGACCAGCTACAGCAGAAGTGGGAGGGAGCCGGAAATGCAGGCTCAGTGTCATGTATGAACTACAGTGACATACCAGCACACAGGTGCCACTCACCCCGCCATCTGAAGTGGGGGCAGTCTTGTGGGGCCGGGCCTGAATGTGAGGGCGCCTATCCTAACAGCTCACAGGCAGTGTCCAAGTTGAGTTGGATCAGCCAGGCGTGGTAGCACACAGCCGTTGTCCCGGCCATTCAGGAGGCTGAATCAAGATCTCAAGTTCAAGGTCAGCCTAGGCAACTTAGCAAGACCCTGTTTCCAAACAGAATTTAATAAAGGGGGTGCAGGCTAGGGAAGATAGCTCACTGGTAGCGCACCTGCCTAGCACTTGGGTTCCGTCTCCACAGCACAAACAACTGAATCGAACTGTAAGAAACCTGGTTGATGTCTGCTAGAGAACCGCTTGCGGGGTTGCACAGGAGCGGAGAAGTGCTTTCTCTCTAACTACGAAATCAGAATCTGCATTTTCACAAGAGCCCAGGTGACCTGCATGCGTGGTAATGCTGGAAAAGGGCCGCTCCGGTGCCACGCGCAGTGATACCGCAGACGGCGTCACATGCACCCACACCACACCTAGCATCCTCATCTTTATAATATGCAAATACCAGAGGTGGGGTGTAGATCCGCAGTAAAGCACTTGCCTAACACCTCTAAGAACCTGGGTTCAATCTCTACCATCATGGAAAAAAAATTAAACTGAATCCTAGATGCGATTTCATTTTAACATGAGTGTCCTTGATTATCAAGTATCCAACGTGATTGAATTTTCCCCCCAAGCATAACAAATGCTTGTAGCTATTTATCAATAAAATACTTGCTAAATGAGAACAGTAGACCTGAACTAAATTTAAAGTGAAGTTCTCCTATTTCTGATCCTAAATTATATTACAAATCAAAAACAAATGCCTCAATGACTCTCTTCCATGAACCGCTGCTAAAATAAGGATCCTCTCTCAGGATTAAATTAGGACAAGGAATCATGTCTGGAGAATTTTTTAAATAGCATCTCTGAAGAATTTTTACAACTTAATTAGGTTTTCTATTGACTAATCCTGGAGATTTCTGTGCATTTGACAAGCAAATGAGAAAGAGGAGGAATGAAGGTACCTGAGAAAGAGCAAAGGACGCAGATGCCTGGATGGGCTTTCACCTCAATAGATGCAGTGTGGGCCTTGAAAATCCTCGAATGACATCACCTGTCAGCCACCCTAGAGCAGCAGTGGTGAGCCTATGGCACACATGCTGCAGCTGGCTGTTTGTATCATTGAAAGCTCTAAAAGGTTCCCCATCACTGCCCTTGAGTGATGCCCAGCAAACCTCTGAACCTCCCCAAGGAAGATTTTTACCTCTGACCTCAGCTCCTCTGTCCCTTGCTATCTCTGCTCAGCCTTGTGGAAAGCATAGCACATCGTAGGTGCTCAAACAAAAATTTTCTGTTTTTGTTGAGCCCCTTGTTGGGACAGGTGTACTTAACATCCAGAAAAAAACCACAAGGAGTCTGGAATCAGGAAATGACCGCTTTGTTCAAAGAGCAGAGACTAATGCATGGTGTCACAGTCCTGAAACATCAGCAGTCTGAGCAGTTAAATCAGGACAGCAGGTTCACAACCAGCCTGGCTAATTTAGCAACTTAGTGAGACTCTGTCTGGAAATGTTACGAAAGTCCTCAGGATGGTGTCTCACACTATAATCTCAGCACTCTGGAGGCCGAGCCAGGGGGATCGCCAGGAACTTAAGGCCAGTCTCAGCTACACAGTGAATGCAGAGCAACCCTGAACTAGAAGGTCCTGTCTCAAAAAACCAAACTAAAATAATAATAATAAATTAAAAAACACTGGGGAGATAGCTCAATATGAAGATCCTGGGTTCACCTCTCAGCACCGGAAAAAGAAAATATAAATTGCTGGGGTTTAGCTCAGCTGCACAAGCGCCTACCTGACAAGCACAAGGTCATGAGTTTGATCCCCGGAGCCCAGGGTAGAATCTAGCCAGCTGAGGTGGCTCACACCTGTAATACCAGCTGAGGCAGGAAGACTGCAGGGAGTTCGAGGCCAGCCTGGGCTACACAGCAAGTCGAAAGCAGACTGAACTGCATAGTGAGACCCTGTCTCAAAAAGACAAAGAAAAGAATCCACTAGCATACTGAGGCATGTATTACATACCAGTATACTTGTGGGACAGAGAAAGCTACCGGGGAAAAAGCAACTCTCTCACCACCCACCAAAGCCTGACAATTTGAAATCTGAGTCTATAAAACAAATCAACAGATTAATAGGAAAAGGAAAATGTTTTATTGTGCAAACACACAGGAGTCACGCTTGAAAAAACAGGGCCAGATGGGTGAAAGTTAGACTTCTTCATGAGGAGAAGGAAGGGGGGGTCTTTATATAATTTTATTTTATTCTGAAGTACTAAGCACTGAACCCAGCGGCTCATGCATGCTTGGCAAGTGCCCTGTCACTAAACTATCCTCCCCGCCTTTTGTATTTTGAGACAGGATCGCACTACACCGGCCTTGAATTTGTAACCTCCCCGTGTCAGGCTCGGGAGTAGCTGGGATAACAGGTATGCATCGCCACATCCCGCTCACAGGCAGTTTTAGAGGAACAGTAAATGGTTTTCAGGGCAGCCCGAACAACAGACAACTGTTTGAGACCAAGTTCACCTGGGCGCTGGGTGTGACATCCACTCTAGTCTTCTTCTCCCAGATTCCTCTGGAGAACCCAGCCTTTGGTGACCAGGAAATGTCTGGATTACTTCCTCACCACTGAGACACAACACCTGGTGCCCACAATTTAAGGGAGAAAAGGTTTGTTTTGGCTCGGTTTGTAGAGGTTTCAGGGTGGCACGGCAGGCGTGCTTGGCAGAGGAGGCTTGCTCGTGGCCAGGCCGGAAGCAGAGATTCCGATAAAGAATTCGGATAAAAGATTAGGAAAGGGAGGAGGGGGGCAGATAGACCCTCACAGGCCACACCCCAGTGACCCACCTGCCCCAGTCAGGCTTCACCTTCCAACTCTACATTTAGCTATAGTCTGATCGAGGACTAATCGCTGATTATCACACCACCCCCAAACCCATGAGCATGTAAGGCTTTGAGGGTACACCTAGATATAAGCCATAACAGGGACACCAGAGGAAGGGAGGGGACAAGGTGAGAGACAAGGTAGGGAGGGCTGAAGGCCAAAGAGCCTTGGTTCTCCTTTAGCTCAAAGTGCGCAAAGCCAAAGCGCCATACTTTAAGGATATCATTTTCCGTGCTCAACAATACTGACGTGAAAGAATGGGACGGCCATGGTGCTCAGGAACCGGGGACACCCGTGAGGTCCGCACTGGTCTAACTGCTTGTAGCATCGACAGCATATGAGAGCTTGTCAGACATGCAAAACCGGAGCCCAGAGCCAGGATTATAGCTCAGCGGTACAAGCACCTGCCTGGCAAGTGCAAGGTCCTAAATTCAATTCCTGCTACAAAACAAACAAACAAAAAACCAAGCCCTCCGCCATGGCTGAGTCCAAAAACTTCTAAGGAGCCAGGCTTGGTGGCACATGCTTGTAATCCCAGTATTCTGGGAGGCTGAGGCAGCAGGATTACAAGTTAAAGCCCAGCCCGAGCAACATAACAATTTAGCAAAATCCCACCTCCAAATAATAAAGGGCTAGGGTAGGGATACAGCTCAATACAAGGGCTCTGGGTTCAAATCCAGTATCAGAGAGACAGACAGACAGTCAGATAGACAGACGGACTATTCATGTAAGAAACCTCACAGAAGCACTGAATTCAGTTAAAAACGCACTGCTGAAGTCAGGTACAGCGATTCATGCCTGTAATCCCAGCTACTTGGGAGCCTAAGGTAGGAGGATCACAAGTCCGAGCAACTTAGTGAGACTTTGTCTCAAAATACAATTTTTAGATGCATCATGTACAGGTGCAAATTCTCTATAACAAACGTTATCACTGTGTATATCTAAAAGGTACCAATAAAAATAATTTTTAAAAATACAGTTTTTTTTGTAGCCAGGCATGGTGGTGCATGCCTGTAATCTCAGCACTCAGGAGGCTGAGGCAGGAAGATCATCAGGAGTTTGAGAGCAGCCTGGGTTACAAAATGAGCTCGAGGCCAGACTGAACTGCATAGTGAGGCCCTGTCTCAAACACACACACACACACACACACACACACACAAAATACAAGTTTTTAAAAAGCTGGGTGGGCTGGGGATATAGCTCAGCGACACAAGTACCTGCCTGGCAAGTAGAAGGTCATGCGTTTGATCTTGGTACCAAAAAAAAAAAAAAAAAAAAAAGGCTGGTACTGTAGCTTAGTAAGAGAGTGCTGGCCTAGCAGATACAAGGCCTCGGGTTCAGTCTCTCCACAGGGGGAAGAATAAGTGCACCTGTGTTGTTTTAACTTGTGAGATTTGGGCTCCCTATTACAGCAGCGTATCCTCACCCATCCTGACCAACACAGCGTACACCCCCAAGGGCCGTCACTTCCAGAATGTTCGCTAAAGTGCACTGAGAACTGCTTGCACACAGGTTTGAAATGAGTGAGGCTGGACTTATTTTTTTAACCCTGCCCAGAGCCAACTCAAGAATCCTCTCCCCTTATCAAACTTCCCCCCACACTCAGCTGACTTCACGTTCCCTCATTCTTTTCCGTACCCCCGATTTCCTCTCGTCCTTATGCATTTATCTCACTGTGCCGTATGCTCTTTGGTAAGCTTCCTTAGATCCTTTCCGCGACAAAGTGACAGACAGTCACGTGCACACCAAACTTGGCTTTGGATAAATTTTGGCTTTTTCCAAAAAAGTCAAATCAACGCCTCAAAAAACAAAGATTTGCTGTTATTTCGAATACTTAAAAGCATGTGGCCTGGGGCCAGCATGTATTCCTGCACCCTGATCTTTCCCCACAAGGATGCCCTGGGAAGGTACAGTACACACAGTTCCTGCTTTGCACGAGTTCACACCAACTCTTCTGGCCGTCTCGTAAGAAGTCCACACTACGCTGCTACCATGAAAATATGGAGCACTATTGACCCATATTTTCTTTTCATATTTTCACTCTCAAAATGCAGCTTCCACACAGTTTTTGAGGCCTCTGCATGTCCTTTCTTCTGTTAATACAGGTGACCCCAATTCCTCTTGCTGGGCATTTAGGGTGTGACCCATCTTGCACCAGGAACTGAAAGGTTCACAGCTTGACTATCAGAGGTTTCTGAGTCGAAATTCCTACAAACGGAACTGCTATGTCAGAGGTATATATGTTGTTAGGATTTTTAAGTAACACGGAATCCATCGAACTATCAATACCCATTGTTTCTCATTTACATTTTTCTTTAAAGCTTTTTAATTATGTTTGAAGCTATTTAATTATTTGTGAAAGGGATTATGTTGATGCCTTTTATTATGAAGTTTCTACCCAACTACTTGTGCCAATATTTTCCTCTCTGGTTTTTATTTGGGGGCCTGGGGGATAAAAAAATAATTTATGAGCCATGTGTGGTGGTGCATGCCTGTAATCCAAGCACTCTGGGAAGCTGAGGCAGGAGGACTAACAGCTGAACTCCAGCCTGGTCAACTCAGCAACTTAGTAAGACCCTTACTCAATACAGAAAATAAAAAGGGTAAGAAAGTCATCGTTCAGTGCAAACGTCCTGGATTCAATCTCCAACATTGGGGGAAAAGAAAAACTGCGGAGTTGGAGAGTATAGTGTGGTGGTGGAGCACCTCACTGACACACAAGAGGCCGTTGGATGCCTCCTAGCACTGTTTAGGAAAAAAAAAAATGATTGAAAACTAACTTATAGGCCAGTGAGGCGGCACATACCTGTAGGCCCCACCTCCCAGGAGGCTGAGACAACAAGATCACAAGGTGGAGGCCAGCCCAAGCGACTTAATGACTCACACCGGTCTCCAAATAAAAAAATAAGTAAAAAAGAGCAGAAGATGTAGCTCAGGGGTCCAGCACCATTGGATTCAATCTCTGGACCAAAAAAAAAAGGCTTATAAAGGCACTCCCACATCACGGACATTAACTGTTTCCCTACTGTGAAACCTCTGCCTCACTCTCCAATAGTGCAACCGACCTGCAAGAGATGACATCCCGGGGTCCCCAGACCGGTCAGTGTCCCAGGAAGCTCTGCTGATGCCACCTGCCAAATTCACTCCACGTCCACACACTCGTCCCCACCTCCACCTCCACCGCCTGCTCTGTGCTTCCTAACTGGTCCCCTTGCTCTCTTCCCACCCTTTTAAGTCCGTCCTCTGCTGGACAGTGGAGGCCAGCTTTCTAACGCAAACCAGGCCAAACCAAACCGCCTTCCACCGAGTCAAGGCCTTTATCTCCGCCATCGCCTCCTCCACATCTCCGGCTTTTCGCCCCTGCTCACCACCCTACCTGTCTCAAATCCTCCTGTTTTCTCTCACGCAGGCTACTCTCCCCCACACAGGCTTGTGGGCATCTGTCGTCCCCTCGCCCGTGGATCATTTCCTCCCCAGTGTGCTCAGGCTGCCTGCACTGCGTCACTCACGGGGGTGATGGTGACCTTCACCTCCTTCCAGAAGCTCCCTGACTGCCCTACTTGTACCCCCATTCCCCATCGGACCCCCCACACTATCACAGCACCTACTTTTCCGGCTCCAAGGCACTTTGAAGTTAACTTTCTACTAACTGACTAGAAGAACTAGATGAGCCTGCATCTCTTCCTATGTTTGTTTGTTTGTTGCAGTACTGGGGACTGAACTCAGGGCTCTGGCACTGAACTACAGTTATGTCCCCAGTCCTTTTTTTAATTTTTTATTTTGAGACAGGGATCTTAGTAAATCACCCAGGTTGGGCTTGAACTTGGAATGCTCCTGCCTCAGTTTCCCAGAGGGCCAGGGTTCTAGGTGTGCTCCACTACACACCGCCTCACCTGCTTCTTGCCCATGTTGGTTTCTTACCTTGCCTCCTCCACATTTTAAACCAGTATTCATAGCTTCCCTTGGGCACTGCAGGGGTGACCAGTGAATGAATGAATGACCAATATTTCAACAGGTAACTGCAAAAGACATTCAGCCTAGGAGCTAGAAATGGTTTTTGTTATTAAATGATTGAAAAAAATCGAAAGTATATCTCATAGTACATGAAGAAAACTACAAATTCAAACTTCAGCATCTAAAAAATAAAGCCTGTTTTCATTTCTTTGTTTACCGGTGATGGAACAATTTATTTGTCTGCTTTATGCATGACGGGGGATGGAACCCAGGGCCTCACACACAGTAAGTGCTCCACCCCGGAGCTGTAGCCCAAGCCCTTTCATTATTATTTTTATTACTGTTGGTACTGCTTTTGTTATTTTGTAACAAGATCTTACTGTGTTGCCCAGGGTGGCCTTTAACTTGTGACCCCTCGGCTTCCTGAATGACTGGGGTTACTGGTGTGTACCACACGCCTGGCTCCCTTTCCCTCCGGTGCCGGAGACTGAGCACACCCTAGGCAAGCGCTCTACTTTTGCTTTGGAGGTTGCAGTTGATGAGCAGGCCGAGCTTGGCTTCCAGCAGGGCGCGATATGTCATCTCCTTGGCAGGAGGTATGACAGAGCAAAATCACTCACCTCACAACAGGAAATAACAGACAAAACAAAGAAGCTCAGGTCCCACAATCCTCTTGAGGGGCACAGCCCCAGTGCCCCAGCCTCTACCTCTGAACGTTTCCACCATCTCCCCACCAGCACCATGCAGGCCTTTGGGGAACAATGCAGACACAAATAAAGTTTTATCGGCACACAAACAAGCTCACTGGTTTCAGGAGGATCCCAGGGCAGTTTCTGGGCCACAGCAGCAGAGCTGAGCTGTCCTGACAGGGCACATACGGGGTGCCCTCCCCGCCTCCTGCTGCTGCCTTGAGCTCCTGCAGATCACAGGGAGGCGGCTTTAACTCGATTTTGCATCTTGGCCTACAAATCCTAAACTGCTTCCTGGCCTGGTACAGAAAAGGTTTGCCAGTGCAAGTTGAGGAGGAGGCTTCAAGCAATCATCCAGGGAAGAATGGCCAAGCCTCTCTAACGAATAGTAGGAGAAAGATAAGAAGGAGAAATGTCAGATGCCTCGATAGACGACAACGAACAGAGGTGACAATCACTAAGGTTTCGAGGGTGGAGGTAGAAGACAGTAAGACAGGACGAAGATTGTGACATCCGTTCTGTTTTGGTTTTGTATTTGGTTTTTTGCGGTCCTGGGGATTTAACCCAGGGAGCACGGAGCCAGAGCTCTAGCCCTTTTTATGATTTTGACACAGGGTCTCATTAAGTTGCTCAGGCTGGCCTTGAACTTGTGACCCTCCTTCCCAGCCTCCTGAGTAGCTGGCATTACAGGTATGTGTCACATGCTGGGCTATCAGCGTAGTTTTGACAGGCGAAATCTGAGTGCCTGGGGACTGGGAATATAGCTCAGCAGGCTCAGTGCCTGCCTGGTAAGCATGAGGTTGTGTGTTCGATTCCTGGTACCAAAAGAAAGAAACGAAATTTGAGTACCTGGGAATATCATCAGCATACCAGTTTGAGCCTGAGAAGAGAAGCAGGTACAGTTAACAGGAGTTACACTAATAAGTAAGTGTGGGGCGGTAGACAGAGGAGATACTAAATGTGGAGGTAGATGGGTCTTCTTAGCACTTCACACTTGTGCTGGGGTTGTACCTGAGTTGTACACCCTCAGAAAGTCTTTGGGTTCAGTCCACAGCACACACACAAAAAAGCCTCCACAAAAATTTTCTCCTAATTCATGCATTATTGCAACTAAACCTTCGTAATGTCACCCCACGCTCCGGTCTGCCAAGGGAAAAGCCAGACACACCTGCTACCACCGTTTTCACTTCTCTCCCCAGGTATAAACAGCACCCCAGAAGTCTTGCCATGGCAGGAAGAAAAGAATCCAGTAATTTTGCAATTAAGTACTGGGGAATCAATCCTGACATTCTGTTAGAGAGCTTGTCATGTGCTGCCTCGCCACTGTGAGTCGTAAAGGAGCGAGCTGCAAGCACACTGTTCCCTGGGGTGACCTGATGACAGTCATCAGATTTTAAATGCACATGAGACCGCCTGGTTTACTAAACATTTCCTTCCACCAACAAGGTGAGGGCCAGCGTCACCCACCGTGCCATCAGACACATGCTGGGCCTTTTCTGCTGAGAGGAAGAATACAGGAAGGTCAGCCTCTCCATCAGGTGTCCAGGTAGAAACGGATGTCTGGCATTCACACAGTGGCTCACAGATGTCAGGGATTCCCGCCGACTTGTTGCTAAGGGAACTTTTGTGAGATGCCCTGCCCTGCCCACCGCTTTAAAGTCCTGTGGAGTGGCCACTTGACCAGGCCAGTGCACAGTGTAGAGACGACAGTGGCTCCTGCTGGGCAGTGGCAGACAGGACTGGTGACCACAGGTAGATTTCCAAACTGCAGGAGAGCTACCGAGGCAGGCCACAGCCTCCAAATCAAAGGGCAGGGTGACTTAGTAAAGATGGCATCATTTCAGTCCCAATCACACGTCCGGAGCCGCAAGCCCTAATTACCTCGTTTGTGAACACAGTTGATGTCTAAAAAATACTGGTATGAAGGTCGAGGTCACACTTATTTCATTTGATTTTCATGTTACAGGCAATAAAAGGCTGTCTATTAAAATCAATTTGGGTACCAACCGAGCATCTATTAAATGTCACGCATCTCCCATACACGAGGTCTATGAATCCTCAGAGCCCTGACTCAAAAATGGTGCTATATGGCAATGGCTTGGTGGACAAGCAAATCTGATTTCAAATTCCAGCAGCGTATTAATTGCACTGTCTTTATAAAGAAACCTCTGGAGTCTTTTAAAAAAATCTCCGAGGTTGATGACAGAGAAACTCTAAACAGAGCAGCCAATCTCCTGCACTCTATCTCCCTCTGGGGGCGTGCTCTCTCTCTCATCAGCTTGGGCTGACACCCCGTGGCTCCCCTCTAATGGATCCTCTGCACCATGGGTCTCAAAAGTGGCCCTCTAAGAACCAAACTTCGGATATTTCCACAGCTGCACGGGCCTCGCTCCCCCACTGCCTCTGGACTGGTGTCGTGACTCAAAACAGAATAGGCAGAAATGAGGTGCCAGTCCTGAGGCTAAGCCTTAAGAAGGCCTGGCAACTCGTGCCTTGTGTTCTTGGGGTAGGGTGGGGTGGGGCAGTCACACTGTAAGAGCTCCAACTGCCCTGCTGAAGAGAAAGGCCACGTGGAAGAGAGCCCGGAGGAGGACACAGCACACGGAGACCAAGGCCACATGCAAGAGCACCAGGGCTCAGACAGGTGAAGGAAGCAGCCACCTTGGAGGTCCTGCCCAGCAGAGCCACTGGACTCCAGCTGCAGCCCCCATAGAGCTACACCTAACAACTAACAGCAATCCAGACAGGACTGCTTAGCAGACAACCTGTTTAGCAGAGCCCCACCAACCTACAGGCACACTCCTGCTTCAGGGTCACACACCCCACAACAAGAGACAAGACAGTGCAGAGGTGAGGACAGAGTTCAAGGGTCAGCTGCATCCCTGGCCGTGCCACCAGCAATGCAGGGTCACATCATATTGACACCTGTGTTAGTCCAGGTTCGTGCTGCTGTAAGAGAATCACGGACCGGGTGATTCAGACAGGAAGCTTATTTCTTACAGTGCTGGAGGCTACCAGGTCCAAGGCTGAGATGCCTGCATCTGGGGGTCAGGGGGCTTCCAGCTGTATCATCCCATGGCCGAAATCAGAAGGGCAGGAGACCAAGCTCGCAAACTCGCTGTGTGAGGCCCTTTCATAATTAGCACTAACCTAGTACAGAGGGTGAGACCTCAGGACTAGATTTTGATACTTCCCAAGACTGCTGCTCTGGCAACTGAGTTTCCAGCACACGCCTTTTGGGGAACACCTTCCAATCCCAGCAGTACCTGGGAGGGCGGGACCTTCCAGCTAGATCACGGATACTAATCACACAGTATCCAGGTAAAGGAAACCTCCGTTTGTGTTTACATTCCAATCTAGTGCTCCTTCAAAAGTATTTCCCAAGAACTCTGGGAGTTTCTGAAGATGTCTTTCTTACAATGTCCTCTAAGTTCCTATTTTTTTCTCTGCAGTCAAAGCAAGAACAAGCACAAGGAATTCCTGGGCCCAGTTCAACCATCCAGCCACAAGACCCGACCAGCCAAGGAACTTTTTCTAGGACCATGTCTGACTCTCCCAGTTCTGGGATGCAGATGCAGACTCTTTCCTCTATCCACCGTCTGCAGGAGCTATTTCTGTACCCTGGTAGAACTCTCCCCACAGATGGGAACTCCAGGTCAATACAAGTGATCAGAGGCCTGGCGTGGACCCGGCAAACACGCTCCTCGGTCTGCAGCTCTGGTCCCAGGTTCCCTGCACTAACTCAGCTTCTCCTTTACTGTGTCTTTTAAGTGATGTGAGAATTTCTGTTCCTCTCCTTCTGCAGATTCCTCTAGCTGCTCTTACCAAAGTGCATTTATATCCTGAAGCCAGCCGTGAGTCTGGGGCATTAGGCCTGGTTATAGTTTGGATCATATGTGCCCCCCAAAGGCCCACCTGGTCAAACCTCAGTCCTCAGCCTGTGCTGCTACTGGGAGGTGGTGGGAGGCTTAGGAGGTGGGGCCTAGGGGAAGAAGTGAGGTCATTGGTAGCACATCCTTGAGAGGGTGTGAGGACTTCAGCCCCTTCTGGTGTCTTTCTCTTTGCTTCCTGGGCCACCATGAGTCCACCACGCTCTCCCCATCCTCATGTTCTACCTCACCAAGGCCCAAAAGCAATAAAGCCAAGTGCCTATGGACTGGGAACCCAGCCAACTGTGAACCCAAACACCCTTCCTAATTTCAAGTTGTTTATCTCGGGTATTTTGTCACAGCAATGGAAAGCTAACTAATCCAAGCCTCATTCCTTTTCTGTGGGTAGCTGGTTCCTCTGAGGTCTAGGACCCCTATAGCCAGAGTCCTTGGGCCTCACAGGACCCATCATACATCCCTGTTTGGGCTGAGGTTTACAGGAGTCCACTTTCTGGAAGTCGGGTATGTGCTGTATCATTTTCCTGATTTCTTCGAGTCTGGACCAAAAGAGATTTCCCAGTAACAGGCCCTCCATTAAGAGGGCCTGGTCATATGGGCTGGCCGGCCCCTGAGGAAGACCTAGCAGACAGTTAGCTCCCAACTTCCCTTCATGGTGGCACCTACCATGAGGCCCCTCTTGGATCCCCTGTCCATCTGAACAAGAAAGACACCCTTGGAGGGTCCAATCTGCACAAGCTTTGGTCAGTGCCTCACACCTCTCCAGCGAGATGAGGTTTCCTGTAACTTCCACCAAGGGAGCAGGGAGCACGCTAAAGTGTCATTCCCCACTACCCATTTCTGCCCTAGAAGACTGGTGTGGTCCATGATTGATCCTGCTTCCCTCACGGCTCCCCAGCCTCCCGAACTCCATGCCCCCAGCAAGCTTGAGGCCAGGAACCCCACTGGCTACTTCCCATGGGGTTTACACTTCCCCTGCCTTCGGTGCCTGCTCTGCTCTCCTGGCTTCTGTGCTAATGCCTGCCTTTGAGCAGCCCCACCTGGACTCCGCCAAGCTCAGAATTCTATAATGCATGGCAGCCCTTCCCACCAGCCACTCCCTTGGGAGCTCTGCCTTCTCCCACTCACCAAATCCATCTCTGAGGACCGACTCCACCCCAAGGGACTTGCATACCCCTTGTCTGCACCCAGCCCTAAGCCTTAAGGAAGAGCTTGCCCAGGTAAGAGATGCCCAGACATCAAGAACCTGATCCACAATCTTGTTTCGAAAGCACCTCACGGGCTGCACTACACAGGTTGCTTCGCTGGCCTTTCAGCACAGCTGAGCCTGGGAGTCATGTCCCAGAGAGGCATAAGGGACACTGCTGAGCCACCTGAACTGCTCACCTAATGTGCACGCATGACTCCTTGAGTCCAGACTCAGTTTGCTTAGCTAAATAATGGGGTCAGCACCCCTCCTTTCATGGGGCAGCTGTTGATAATCAACAGCATAGTGAGGTGCCCCACAGACAGATGCCCTTCTCGGTGGTTCTGCCCACACACGGGCACTTCTGCGGTACTAGTTGGGAGTGTTCTGAAAGGTCCTGGGCACTGCCACACCCAGGCCTGTCCCAGCTGGGCCTTGTCCCCTGGGCCTGGTCTACCTTCCCTCCCCCAGCCCAAGGAAAAGCATCAGAGCCACTCCATTCTTACGAACACCCACCCCAGCCTCACTCCCACCCAAAACAACAGAGCAGGCTGCGTCCAGCGAGGGACACTCCTCACCCCACAGACATCCACCAGCCAAACGTCCACGTCAGTATTTTCTAGGAAAATGTGGCCACCAGAACTCGCAAAATATGTGTCTCTCCCAGGGCTTTTGAGCTAGAAGAGAGAAGGCTCCAGAACCTCCTACGAGAAGCAGTATACTTGTTTTCTTTTCCCTCTAAATCTCAGGAAAGGCTAGGAAGAACCAGGGAACACACCTGACCCTTTCCTGCAGGTGCAGCTGCTCAAAACACGGCAGCAAGGGGTTTCCCAGAACACTCCACCAGCGGCCCAGGAGGCTCATTCAGGCCTTTTCTCAGCAGCCTCTAAACTTTGCTCCAACGCTACTGATCCCTTTGCAACGAGTTTGCTGTTTCCCTCTGAACCTGCAAGAAACATAATGCACCTCTAGGAGGCCAGGCGGTATTTTGGATGATATCCCCCTAGGATACCCCTGGGGCAAGCTCACCCTATTATAATTATTTCACCCTCATCCCTCCCTCCTCCCCAACCCTCCTTCCATGAGCGTGCAATGGAGCGATTTCATTCAAAATTTGCTACTTTGTTCCTTGTGAACTAGGTCGGGTAAAATCATAACTACACTCAGTCTGCCCAGGACCTGGGCAAGGTTTGTTTTGTTTTGTTTTGTTTTTTACCAGAATGCTTAATTGGAAGCAATTGTTAATATAGTCTTTACAACAATCCAAGGTCAGGCAGCTTTTAGTAAAATGGACTCCTATGAAGTCACCTTCCCCAACATACACACACACACACACACACACACACACACCACACCACAGAGGACTTTAGAAACTTCGGATCTTACTCAGCCTGTGACAGTGAAGCCTCCCAATTGTCACCCAGACAATAAACAGCCAGCTGACTTGGCTCAGCAGGTCCTATGTAGCTTTGGGGCCACGCCAGAAACCTAGAACAAGCTACGTTCAGGTTACGAGCCCATGGGAGGGGGCTGAGGCCGGGGGCTGTTAGCACCCCTGGATCCAGCCTGCCAATGGGACTCGGGCTGGTGGCCAGCAGAGCTCAGCTGACCCGCAAGTGAGCGGCCCAGAGGCGGCCAGGCAGCCCGACCCCAGGCAGCACGGTCGTGCACGAGTCTGGAGGCTCCGAGCTGCAAAGCGGGGCTGCAGCACCCGGATCCTCCGCGCGTCTTTTGAAGACCATCGGGCAGCCCTGGGCAGCCACCGCCACAGCCTGCACCGCGCCCGCCGCTCCAGAACTCACACAGGCAACAAGTTCTCGCTTCCTCTGAGCCGCCACGCTGTGCTCCGGAGGCCGGCGCCAGGGGAGCGCTCGCGGCCAGTCCGCGCCTCGAGGGGCGCCCGCTGCCTGCGCCACCTCCAGGGCTGAAAAGGTCAGACCGGCAGAGGCTGCCCCGGGGGCGCCCCTTGGACAGGGATGGCCGCGCACCCCGGGATAGGCAACAGGTACGTCCGCGCAACCAGAACCGCAGGCCGGGGCTCTCCCGCCCGGGCCCCTCGCCCCTCACCTCCAGCAACTGCACATAGCTCGCCGGGAACCAGCCGCGGAGCCCGTCCTCCTTCTCGCCTTCCCACCAGCCGCCGTCCGGGACCTGCAGCAGCGTGATCAGCTCGCCCGCGGCGAAGCGGAGCCCCTGGCCGTGCCGCTCCCCGGAGAAGGGGTACAGGGTCCGGCAGCGGGCGCCGGACATGGCCTTGGCGCCTGGGCTCACAGCACAGCCTGCATCCCTGCCGAGCCCCGCGGGCTGGGCAGCGGCTCCGCGGGGTCCCAGGCGCCCGGCGCTCCGGGCTCCCGCGCTCTGGGCGCGCGCCGTCTCGGGGGTGCGCGGGGGTCCCCGGGCAGGCAGGGCACGCGCGGTGCGCGCAAGAAAGCAGACTCGCTGGCTCGGCTGAAAGCGCGGCAACGCCCCCGGGCCGGGCAGCTCGCGGATCCCAGCTCGGGGCGGGGCTCAGGGGGAGGAGACCCAGGGGCCGCGGGCTCGAGAGACAACTTCCCGGGCACGCGGGGCGCGGGCTGTCCCCGCGAGAGCCCGCCGCGGCCGGGGTCGCCCTGGCACGCGGAAACGCGCCGCCTCCCCGGGAGCTGGCGCCCCGATCATCCCCCAGGCGGGCTCCGCGGCGAGGGAGCGACGGAGGCAAGGAGGCCGGGCGCACTGGAGAGGGGCTGGCGACCAGTGGCCGCGCGGGGGCCCTGGCGGCTGCGGCGGGGGTGGGGGGGTCGGGGGCCGGGCCAGGGCGGCCACGCCCGCCGAGGGCTGGGCGCTGCCGTGCGGAGGGGCAGGTCGCGAGGAGAGAGCTCGGCCCGCGCCCAGACGCTCAGGCCCGCAGCAGGGAAACGCCCCTCTGCGCCCAGCTCCAGGGTCTGGTGGCCGGGGTCGGGCGGGCGAGCTGGCGTGCGCCACCTCCCTACGAGGTGTGGGTGGGGACTGTTTGTGACCATCATTATAGTGGGTGAACCTGGGGTTGAACTTGCCTCACCGGAAACAACAATGGTTGAAAGACAGGTTTGAAGCCTGGCGCCTGTGCGGTAAAGCCCGGAGGGATGGAGTGGCAACCGAGAAAGCTGGAATCGGGTCCAGGCGTAAGTGGAGGAAAGGTGAAAGGTGAGAGGATCGGCCCCCTTGGGTTTGCATGCAAAGAGAAGGCAGGTTTAGGGTCCCGCCCTCCAGAAATCTAGATGTCTGAGGAGTATACACTTGGTCAGTCAACAAACAGTCGGAGATTCCGTGTGCCATTGTAGTTGTGTCAAGTATTGCGAAGATCATCTGAACAAGTCCCTGACCTCGGGTGTTGATCAAAGTTAACCTTGAATGGAGGATAGAGGAAAAGGAAAAGTCTGAGGTTTTGCTAGCCTAGTCTTTTGCAAAAGTTGCAGTGCATTTTCTAATCTGTGAATAGCTAGACATTTAATAGCTCTGTATACAAGATGAGCACGCCTAATCCAAAAAAAAAAAAAATCTAAATCCAAAATGCTCCAAAATCTGAAACTTTTTAAGCTAGGTGTGATACCACAAGTGGAAAATTCCACGCCTGATGTTATGACCTGTGGCCTGAGTCACAGTCAAATCACAGATGCACTAAAAATGTTTTATAAAATTACCATCCGGCTAAGGTATACAAGAAACAAATGAATTTTATGTTTAGGCATGAATCCCCTCCTCAGGAGGAAATATTCCAAAATCTGAAATCCAAAACCCTCTGATCCCAAATATTCCAGATTAGGAGAGACTCCGTGTGTACTTCTCACCGCCTGCTGTGTCTTCCATGGCTGCTGTAGCCTAACACACTGGGCATAAACTTCTCAGCCTATGCCTTCCAGGCTCTCCACATGCCTACCTTGCTGCATTCCCACCATTCCTGCCCAGCTACCCATTACTAAACCAGTCAGAGGTCAGGTGTGGTGGCATATATATATATATATATATGCCACTCAAGGGACTACAAAAGATTTATGACCCAACACACTTCTCTGTGCTTTGAATCAGACCCTGGCCCCTTCACATAGTTCACTAGGTCTCTATCCTGGCTGGACATTAGAGCCACCTGAGTAATTGTTTAAACCTGCAGCACTCAGGCCCAGCTCTGCACCGGCTTGGAGAGTCACTGGGTGAGCCGTCTGTTTTAAGCCATTTCAGCTGAGCAGCCTTGGTTTGGCCCTGGGCCACTTGAAAAATGCAGATTCTCCCTAGTAGAACATCAGGTGCTTTTCTGGAATCACAGAAGAGCGAACTCTTGACCACAGGTACCATTAAGAGTCCCTTTAGGAGCTGGGAATATAGCTCAGTGGCACAAGCACCTGCCTGCAAGCACAAGGTCCTGAGTTCGACTCCTAGTACCCTCCCCCACAAAAAGTGCCTTGAAAGCTGAATGTGATGGTGCATTCTGAAATGAGAGCCTGAGGCAGGAGGATCTCAGGTTAGAGCCCGAACTGGATAATTTAGCAAGACCCTACCTCAAAATAAAACTAAAAAAGGGCTGGAGAGGTAGTTCAATGCAAAGACCCCGGGTTCAGTCTGCTGAGTGAAAAAAAAAATCCCTGACAACTAGATATGATAGCATACAGAGATAAACCCAGCACTCAGGATTCTGAGGCTGAGGCTGGGGGCGACGCGCCTTGGTGGTACTGCACTCGCCTAACATGTACGTGGGCAAGGTCTGGGTTGGATTTCTGGGACCACGTAACGAACAAACATACACAAAAAGTGTCTCTTAAAACTGAATTGCACAGCTAGACGTGTAGCTCAATAGTGGAGCATTCGCCCAGCGTGCATGAGACCCTAGGCTTCATCCCCAGCACTGAGGAAAAGCAAAGACAAAACTGCATAATTAATACAGAAAAATGTCACTAAAAGTCAAGTGTGGTGGCGCGTGCTTGTAATCCCAGCACTCTGGGAGACTAGAGCAGGGTGATTGTAAATTGGAGGCCAACCCTCTAGAAACTAAAATCAGAGTGGGAGGGATGTGGCTCAGTGGGAGGAGTGCTTGCTGAGTACATAAATTCAATCCCCAGGGCAGGGAGGAAATGAAATTTAAAAGGGATAGAATACTGACTTTCCACAGGCCAGCCTTAGGCTTCATACCTGACGTTGTGACCTGGTCCAGGATGGGACAGCTGGTCTAGAGTCATCCTGCAATCCAGAATTCTCTGGACCAAACTGAGGACAACCTGTATGCCAGCCAGCCTGGCCTTGAGCAACCTGAGCCTACACAGCATCCATACATTTCAACACCTAGAGACCCACGCCATACATTCCTGCAGCACACAGCTGATCAACACCTAGAGACCCACCCCATACATTCCTGCAGCACACAGCTGATCAACACCTAGAGACCCACCCCATACATTCCTGCAGCACACAGCTGATCAACACCTAGAGACCCACCCCATACATTCCTGCAGCACACAGCTGATCA
>PVJX010012462.1:0-50298 GCA_004027295.1 Dolichotis patagonum
CCACTCCCTAGTTCTCATTCCCATTTGGGTATTGACTTTCTATTTGGTAATGAATATGGCCATTTTCACTATGTTGGTCCTTATTTAACTATTGATTTCTTACACCAGAGAAACAATGCAATATTTATATGTGTTCAGTTTATTTCACTTAGGTATATGGTTTCAAGGTCCATCCATTTACATATAAATGTCTCAAGTTTATCCTTCTTTATGACTAAGTGGTACTCCATTGCATAAAATTTTCTTTATCCACTCATCTGTTGATTAGTATGTAGACCACCTCCAAGATTTAGCCATTGCAAATTATGCTGCCATAAACATGGATATTCATATGTTGCTGTGGTGTGATGTTTTTAATTCTTTTGGGAAGATACCAAGATGGGGAATAGCTGAGTCAAATGAAATCTCTCATTTTGTTTTTAAAGAACATCTACACTAATCTCCACAATAATTGCATCAGCATACACTCCCACTAACAGTAGAAGTGTGCCTTTTTCCCCACATCCTCTGATTGATTGATGTACTGATAATTACCATTTTTCTGGAGTGAGATGGAATCTCAGCATTGTTTTCAATTGCATCTCTCAAATGACCAGTGATATTGAACATCTTTTCATATATACTTGTTGTTATTTACTTGTTGTCATATTTACTTCTTCATCTGACCTGCCCATTTTTAGGTTGGGTCTTTACATTTTGGGTTATGATATTTGTTATTTCTTCATATATTCTAAATATTAATCCTTTGAGGAACAACTGACACAAGTTTTTTCCCACACTGTGGGTTGTCTGCTCATTCTGTTGATGATTTCCCTTGCTAGGCAAAAGCTTTTTAAGATGAGGTTACAGTTGCTGATATTCTCTATAGTATTTCCCAAGTGATCAGGGTTTTGTTCATGAAGTCTTTGCCTATACCTATGAGTTCTTCATATTCTATCTTCCAGAAGATTTAATGTTTCTGTTTTAATATTTAGATATCTGACCCATTTTTATTTTAGTTCAGTGCATAGTTGGAGACATGGGTCTAATTTTAGTCTTCAGCATGTGGAAAGCCAATTTTTCTAGCACAATTTATTAAAGATACTATCTTTCTTCCAGTGAACATGTTCAGCCCCTTTGTCAAAGATAATTAGTTGAGTGTGTTTGGAGTTGTATTTGCATCTTCCAATCTGTTCCATTGATCAGAGTTTGTTGTTCTTTCAAGTACCATACTGTTTTTATCATAGTAACTTTGTAGTATAATTACAAGCTAGGGATTATGATTACCTCAGCCTTACCTTTGTTCCCAAGGATTGTTTTAGGTCTCTCCTGGTTCCAAATGGATTTTAGGAATGTTTTCTCTAGCTCTTTGAAGTATGCTAATGGAGTTTTGGTTGGAATTGCATTAAATCTATAGAACAATTTTGGGGATATTGCCATGTACACTATGTTGATTCTTCCTCCTTAAGAGGAAAGGATATCTTTCAATTTTCTGATACCCTCCTCAATCTTCTTTTTAGAGTACTGCAATTTTCAATGTAAAGATCTTTTGTTTCCATTTTAGATTGATTCCTAAGTATTTCACTTTTCATGCCATTATGAAAAGTGTGGTTTCCTTAATTTATCTCTCAATGAGTTTGTTATTTGCATACAGGAATGCTTTTGACCTTTGAATATTGATTTTTGTATCCAGCTACATAACTGAGTCTGTGTATTAAATCTAGATGGCTTTTGGTGGAGTTTTGGGATCATCAATGTAAAGTTTCAGGGAATTTGCAAATAATGATAATTTAACTTTTTCCTTTCCTAGTTTTATTATATTTCTTTCTCTTGTTTAATTGCTCTGGCTAATGCTTCCAGAACTATATTGATAGGAATGGTAATTATGGACATCATTGTGTTGATCATGATTTTAGAGTAAAAGCTTTCAGTTTTTTAGGATTTAATATTATGTCAGCACAGCACAAATGTCTAAGGCTCAATCTTTTGCAGTGTGTGTTTCAATATTTGCAAAGCCAAGAGTATGACTTTATAGGAAGGAATTTCAGACAGACACTACAAAGGTCTTGTCCTCAGATTTTAAACCCAGAAATATGGTTTCCATCACATCACACAATTTTAATCAGGCTCTGAGATGCTGGCACCTACTAACCAAAGACAGTTGAGCAAATGTGATCATTGTGTCTGTCCACATGTTTTCTGTACAAAGTCTGAATCCTATTCATTCAATGCTAATTATTACTTATTTTAAATTTGGAAACTGATCATTTTCCGTATCAGAGAAAGAATTTCCTATCTTAAATAAACAACAGAATTTTCAGATGACTAGATCAGATCAACATGAAATGTTCAAAACCAACTTGATATAATTTAGCATAATGGACAGAAATGTCCTAAATGCCTCCATCCTCCATATCTAATCATCTAGGATATTAAAATGTGGGAAATTAACTAAGGCAATGAGATCAGATATCATAATGGTCTATGTTAACAGCTACAAATTGGGATACCACCTTCTAATTCTGATAACAGAATTCCCTCCATCTCTCCCTATGGCCACAAAAGTGAATACCTGACCAATAACAACTGCATCTATCATTCACCATCTGGGTCATAATGCCCAGCATAAGGGCTAGATCTGTGATCCTTGCAAATCAGTCTTGGAGTTTTTCACGCTGGAGCTGAGTAACCTAAGTCTACAATTTTTTTCCCATGACCAGCCGTAAGGATGCAAACCTAGAGGAACTGAAGCCTGCAAGGTTTGCTGCAAGGAGGTCCTGGTCTCAGACCCATACAGTAATACACAGAAGCACAAACCAGAGATAAATTCTTAAATACAGGATAGTACATTCTTAGTTCTGGTTCCAGTCATGCCTAATAATAAATTCTCCCTCCTTGGTAATGGGAGCAAACAAATTCTATCCATGGCTTCATCTACTTCAACCTGGGCTGTTCTTACTGGAAATCATAAGAGATTTCACTAATAAAGCTACTGGGAAAATGTGAAACCAGGACAGGTAAACAAATAAGAAATCAGAACTGTCATAAAACAACATTTTTTCTAATTATGCAATTTCAAAATAACTCTTTAAAATATTTGAGCTTTAACTCATTTTCTGCAAAATGGAACTTACAACTTGTTATGGTTTATATCTAGATGTCCCCCAAAGTCTCATGTGCTCATAAGTGAGGCTTCTGGAGGTGGTTGGATCTAGTGAATATGAATATGGATTAAGAGTATGTGATAACTAAATTATTTCACTGATTGATTTAGCATAACTCTGGGAATGGATAATAGGATGCCCATTCTGGGTGTGGGCAGTATAAATCAATAGGCTTATCTCTTGGGTGGAATTTAGAGGAAAAGAAGGAAGGGAGACTTGCTTTTTGCTGCCAGCTGCCATGCTTTTTCTCCTCTGCGATGCTCCTCTGCCATGCTACCCTACACTGGAGTCAGCTAACTATGGAACAAAATCTCTACAAACTGAGTAAAACTAAATCTTTCTCCCTTTAACTTGTGGGTGTTGGGTGTTGTGTCTCAGTAATGAGAAAAGTAACTAAGACATGGCTTTTATACTGGATTACTGAAAAATTAGAATTGATGTGATGTGCTTAGCAAGATACCTGTCCCACGGTAATTGCTTTATAAGGCCTAAAAACATTTTTTTCTGATGTGATGTGACTATACTGATGATGATATCTAAAATGGTAAAATCTTATGTAATTTTCCATTAGAATTATGCCAATAAATGTATCTTGAGAAAGAAAATCATGAGGACTACAAAGAAAAATCTGAAATACATTATTACTTTAAAAATATATTGAATGCATTGAGACAGTGCCTTGCTATGTAGCCCAAGCTGACATTAAACACTTTATCCTCGTCTCAGCCTCCCAAGTGCTGCGTTTGCAGGGTTGTGCCACCACACTCAGATATAAAGATTTTTAAGAGTTCAATTTACAGTAAATAAGTATTTGTAATTAAATATTTTCTTGAAGTTAATAGGATAGTGTTATACATAAGACTAGATGTAATATGAAATTAAAAGCTAATGTGATTGATATGGTTCTTTTCTGGTAGTGAGTATAATAATAGTTTCTAGGTCCAATCTAATTACTTCACAGTAATAAAACTTTTGATCCCATAAAAATCCATATAAGGCACTACCTCTGTGGTATATAATGTTTTGTTCATTATGTTTATCTATTTCCCCTTCTGTAATAAACATCATTCATAGAATATTTGCACTCTGTAAATACAGCTCAAGAACACGGCCACAAACACATCATTAAATTATGGTTTTAAAACTAAAATGAATCTTAGAAGTCCCCTGAGAACCAGGATATATGGGTTTCATTCTGCCACTTAGCTATGTCACTTATGTATGTTACCTACTGTAAGTTGTTAATCATCAGATTATATTTTCACAGTGTTTGCCTGTAGTTATCTACTCTAACCTCCTAGTTTAAGATCAAACTTCCATTTAAAATACTTTCTAACTACATAAATTATATTTCTTCTACAAAAAGTAGCCTTCAATCAAACATCATAGCCACTTTTTGGCACAAGTATTATAGATATCTCACATCAAACAACTCAACAAAACAATACTTTATAAACCTAGTAGCATAGGGCCAGCCATACAGATCCAGAATTCTAATGCAAGCACGTACTTTCAAAACACTACAACAGTGCAGGGAGGGGACAAATTTTGTCACTATTTATAATCTTCCTACTTACATGATACACTCTGCACATACTGGATAGAATGTACACTCTGCACATACTTGGATAGAATAAGAGGATGATATGGAATTTCTTTGTAAAATACAAAATCTCCAAAATATCAGGCAATATTATTATCATCATGATGATGTAAATGTTGTTGATGTTGGTGATGATGATGATGACGATGATGATGATGATGTAGAAAACAGAAAAACATGCACTCTGATGCTTTAGTACCCTAATGTTTCCATGCTGCTACATTAGCCACTTAGTGTGAACTATATTCACTTGCTGGGAATTAGGCAAAGGACTTAAGTTTTATATTTATTTTTCTTCCTCTTTCAAGTACATTTAAAATGTGTGGATTTTCAGAGGCACTTACCTACCACATTTGCATAGGCATTATAGTTCTATGTACAGATAGGCAGATACTTTTGAAAAAGATGGCAATTGACTTGAAGAAATTGCAGATCTTACAGGCAAAAGTCTAAAAAAGATGAATTTGAATTGAAAATTGCTCGTGGAATTGTATCTGCTGGGCCCTGGATTCCTGGCTGAGTTGACATCTCCTCTCTTTTCCTCCTAATTGTGCTTTCAGCTGAAACTGGAGTTTGGTTAAAGCTTGTAACATATTTTTCTTCTTTGTTTATCACTATTAGTGGATTTGGAAAAAAAAGAGGAGCTCTACATAACACGTGCAAAATTATTTTCTTTTACCACCTGAAATTAGATATTGTTTAATAAATCTAATAAATGATAGGGGAAGCATCTGAAGAAGAAAAACAAACTCATTCTTTAATGGTTATGGCTTATCCATAAAGATCCAATTCTTAATGCTCGAGTTAAAAAATAAAAGATGAGAAGAAACAGTTGGCATTCAGCTAACAATTGTGTTTGGAGATTTGTGCCTGACTTTGTTATTCTGAGCAAAGCCAGGTACCAGTCTCTTGGGATTATGTACAAAGACAAGAAAAAAACTGGACATGTACAGACCTCAAAGGTGACTGCTGGGTTAATAAAACAGTCTGTTTTCTGTTCACCCACTCTTGCTCTCAGTGTGCAAGTATATTAAAATATGTCAAAAGGAAAACCATTCGCTGTGCAAAAATAATTCAACTACAAGTCACAATTTCCAGCTGGTAGAGTGCCTTGGTGTATTTAAGTGCACTAACAAGTGACCCATACATCTCCCTCGATGAAAGTTGTATCCTCATTAAAGGAGAAACAAACACAAAATAGGAACAACTGTCACATAGAAAAATAGACCACAATAGATGCCGTATTTCCCTCAGTCAGTATCTGACTTGAGCTATCACAGACTGAAGAGCACTGCTGTCCTCCAAGTAACCTCTTAAAAGGCGATGAAAGTAAAAATGAGGAAGCTGCTAAAATGAATGTCTACTGAACAGCCATCCAAGACCTTGTTCAATGTATCTGACAAAATAGCTTTTTCTTCTAGTTCCTATAAAATTTCACACCATATAAGTCTTTGTAATAATAAGACATGGCTGGATTAAATAAACACACTCCGGGAAATTTACATTTAATGCTGTATGTTCTATTTTTAAATAACCCTGCGTAGATGAACTCTGGTTTGTGCATTAGTAAGATGTCACATCAAACTTTTCTGATTTTTCTCTACAGAACTGTACCATTGTTAGGATTCTATAAAGACAAAAAGAGGTTATTGTCACTCAACTCTAACCATACCATTCTTATTTGATTCATATGTTATGCATTATCATAAAATTAAAATATATATTAAATGCTCTTTGTGATAAGGTTATTCCTAGGTTCTGCAGACTATAGAAAAGAATCACATGTCTTCAAACAGTAGCTAAACATTGTCTGGAATAAGGAAACAATAATTGAGCAAATAGAACCAGTTATAAACATGTGGTATTGACAAAGCTTTCAAGATGGGATAAGGTATTTTCAGTACATTATCAACATGTCTGTTCAATTATTTAAAAGCAGTTAATATGCACTGTGTCAGTTATCTTCTGCACTTTTGTTCCCTCCATCCTCTGTCAGAATGTAACCTAAAGGGGCCACATTCCTTTCATGTTGTTCTTTATGTGCCTTGAACTCCCATCTTGTACAGCCTCTGGAAGATAATAGGAATTTGATGATTATTGATTGGGTGGTTGGTTAACTGATTAAATATAGCTGCAAACTTGATAATCTGTGCCCTACTTGGAATTGCTAGCTTCATATAGAAAAGCAGCTGAAGAACTGGAAAGAGAAAATTATCCCACAAAGACACCAGAGTTTTCAATGACAGACTGCCATCCAGAAACAATAGACACATGCATAGAAAAGAACCATCCACTAGGTCTTCTGTTTTAAACTAGAATTCACAGGACAAGCACTACATTGAAATTTAAGCCCACTACAGAAATGCAGGCAATAAAGGACCTGCAAGCCAATTTAAATAAATTGAAACACCCAGGCCTAAGCCAATTATATGATCTTGGAAACAAATAAAATGTACTCGAGGATCCAAAGTTAATGATAAGAAAAACTGTCTGAGAAATGAAAAAACATTTTAGAAAATAATAGCTTGATTTTAGTCCTCATAAAATTCTAAAGCATATAATTAAACAATTACCATGTGAATTCATGAAAAAATAAAGTGAAATTTACTAGGAAAGAGGGAACAAGAGTGTTGTATGAAGGTGAAATTCCAGGGTTCGTTTTCTGAATAGGATCTCCAGTCACTTTGGTGTTTCTCCTTTTCCGTTTTTGTTAGTTAAATTATGTTCTCCCTTCAGAAACATATGTTTAAGTCTGGTACCTGCAATGTGACCTTAGTTGAAAACAGTCTTCAGAGGTGTACTTAAGATGCAGATTAAATGGATTTACAATCAAGTAGAGTAGAACCCTTACTCTAGTGTTTCTACTAGAAACACTATCTACTACTGATGTTCCAGGAAGAGAAGAGATGCAGAGAATAGACATAGAAAGAAACTGATTTTGAGGTTGTGTTCTCAAAGACAAGCGTGGAAGTCTCTAATTCCTCAAGAAGGGCTCATTGCTGTCAACAAGTTGATTTGAGTTTTTTGGTCTCCAAAACTATGAAAGAATACATTTTGTTATTATAAGCCACACAGTTTGTAGTAACTTGTTGGACACTAAAACATCATTCTACAAAAAAGAATAAATTATGTATGTTCCTCAGGTGATTTTCTAGAGGATCATAAGTATTAATTTCAGCAAAGCTCTCACAAAGATTCTAATAATGTGTTCAATGATAAACATAAATGTGAATTTAATTTTTAGTTAGGTTCTAAGTTACTAAAATTCCTGTCCTTGTAGAGAGCTGATTAATAATTCAACATAAACTTTCTAAAGTAGTCACTTATCGATATACTGAAAAATAACTTTCTGATCTCAAGTTTCTATCTTTTAAAGGTCCCTTGGACACAGACATGAATTTGAGAAACTGACTAGAAAAAAGAGTGTGAGGCATGAACATACACTCTGTATTCACCATTTGCTGTTCAACATAGTTAATAAGACTGACAGAAGCACATAAATATAGACACTATCAAAATGTGAAGAAAAAATACAGATAAATTAAAATATACATATTTTAAAATAAAATTATTATCTTTATTACTCTAACATAATTTGGAAATCATTATTATAATAAAAATGCAAACTTCTAACAGCACCTGACAGACAGTAGATACTCAATAAGTAACTATTTTTTTTTATTATGCAATAGGTAGAATAATGGGGAGCTGGGAGAGGACACCAGAGTTGTCACTCAGAGATCCAAAGGAGGCCCCAAATGGAATGAAGATGGGGGACATATGATATAGAATAAAGAAAAAGGTGCCAAAATGGAGAAATTTTCTCATACATTAATTTTCATGGGAATTAGACTCAGATTTAATGTTGTAGTGAGGTTTTGTTAATTAACCCTCTTTCCTAAGGCTGTCAGGACAACACATAAAGCAACAGGAAATGTTCTAAATGTAACATGTATTTTTCCACATGTGGTCTAGAAATATAATGCCTATGATGCTCACCTTAGAACTAATTCAGGTCCCTTGTACCTGAGCTATTTCCAATTCAAGGTTTCAGACAGTTTTGATAACACTATTAGTTTCCAGTGGCTGTTATTAAAAACAGAAAAAAAATTACTGAAAACACAGTCGCTTAAAACAACACTCACATTTTCACTTGCAATTCTGTAACACAGAAGTCTGAAATAAGTTTCCCTTTCCTAGAGTCAAAGTGTTGCCAGAGCTAGTTCTATCCAAAACCATTAAGAAAGGGCCTCTTTCTTTGTCTTATTTTTCAGATTATAAAATGTGTTTGTATCCCTTGGCTTGTGGCCCCTTCCTCCATCTTCAAAGAATGTTTCTCAAACCTCTGTTTCCTCAGTATTTCTCACTTCAACTTCTGCATTTGTTTTACAAGAACTGTATAATTGCATGAGAAAACCCAGTCACCTGGAAAACGCAGGATAATTTGCCTTTTACAGGATCCTCTATTTATTTGCATTTGCAAAAAGTTTCTTTTTGTCATATAAGATCACACCTGCATGTTCCAGGGGCTAGGGTGTGATATATTTTTGGGGACTGTTTTTCAGTATGCCACACTCACTTCAGAAGACACTTCGTAGTGAGGGAGAACAGTGTACAGTGAAAGCATAAACTAGCTTACTTGCTTCACAAATCCATACAATACTTTTCATAAGCCAGATGCTTTTCTAAGTGCTTTACAAATATTAATGCATTTGTGCTTGGCAACAGTTTTAGGCAATGGAAAACATTATAATTCCCCCAGTTTACTGATGAGAAAATTGAAATCCAGAAAGGATAACTGACTTGCATGTGGTTTTGTAGTTATTTAGAGACAGAATAAATCCGAATCATGCCTCTTAGCTAAGTAGTCTTGACAGTATTTTTATTGAGAAAAATATATTTTTGTGGGTAGTATAAATATTTAACTATAATAATACATATAGATTACTTACCACAATTCTGGGCTCAAAATTTGCTTATTACAAATAAATATATTAGAACTACTGACCAAAAAACAGAAAAAAGAAGAGGAGAATAAAGATGACTAGGAACCTGGAAACACTGTCACCCAGAAAAGGGTAGTTTAGGTTGGAGAAAAAAAGAATTCTATGAGGAACATGATAGCTGTCTTAAAATACGCGACGTACTTTCATGAAAAGGGGAAGTAGATTTAGTTTAATGTTTCCCCATAAGACCAAACTAAAACCTAAGGGTGGAAATTACACGGTGATAAAATCTGACTCAAGAAAAAAGAAAAGGATCTAATAATTAGAGTGATGCACCAATGAAAAAGACTGCCATGGAGTTTTGTAAGCTACCAGTAACCTGAAATGTTCAAGTACAGGGTAAATGACTCTCTGGAGTATATAAAATGTAGGAAGGATTTCAAAAAAAAAAAGGAATGTTCATGTATATTCATACATTTATTCAATAAATATTTACCAACTATCTTCTATGTGCAGTACCTAAAAGTCCCCTTATAGCTCTAAAAATAACAGAATCTTTTTGTCTATGAATAAGCCAATAAGAACAAATGCCCTCAAAATGCGCATAATTTCAGGCTGATTCTCACTGGAAGGGTCTACCAATTTTTCAAGCCCCAAACTCTCTGGCTTGGTTGCAAGGAGCAGCAGTAAGCTTTTATTTTCACAATCACTTATTACTAGTCAAAGGAAGATTTTTTTCTATAGTAAAGAATTAATACTTAATGAAAAAATCATTCATTTTTGTGTTCAGAGAGGAGAAGCTTTTCTTAGAATGAGAGAATTTTATCACATGCTGGCTTATTATTGTTGGTTTTTTCCTTAGCTTTTGCAAACAAATATGACAAGGCCGTTTCACTTAAAATGAATGCATGTAGGATACAACATTTCTCATTTAAGATGGAGCACGTGCCTATTCTGGAATAGTCTATGTTTTTTCATCTTCTCTAGCAAAGACCTGAGGAAACTTTGCCTACTTTTTTGGAACCACAAATTAAGTTTGCCAGAAATTGATATAGTCTGATTTGTCCTGGGTATTATTATAAGATTATCCACATACCTCTCACCTAATCTCCAATAACGGAGACCGCCTTTGGAACATTACCTGACTTACACAGGCGATCCCAGAATGTCTCCATTTACTTAGTGAAATGCACCCCATATCTGTGCCATCTATGTGAAACTCCATCACACAACAGCCAACAGCATTTATTACATGGCTGTCTGTATTCGTCAGTAGTAACCAGACAATTAGATAGCCTCTATTTGAGTTTTACTGCTTCCAATATTTTTTGTGGCAGAAGATACTATGGGGCCAGACATAATCAACCAAATACAAGTTGGCTTGAATGAGTTCTTACTGGGTAAAAGTATCACCACAGGCAGTCCTTTCAACAGCCCTGCATAGTAGGCTCCTCTCCTGTGCCCTCTAAAGAATGCAGTAGAGCCAAGATTAAAACCCAGGGGAATGTGGAAGTCCTGAGCTCTCACTGACTGATCACTTGCCTCCATAACCCTTAACCCCTTCCCTAACAAAGACAAACATGTTAGAGTAAATAGGAAAAGGAATTACAAGTCTGTGTTTAGACATCTTTAACAGAAATTAGCAGTGAGCCAATGATGGGATTAGAACCTAGTGTTATAGCAATCTATGTTCCAAATGATTATTGATAAAAATTAAATGTAAAAGATCACTCTCACGCCTGTAAGCTAGCAGTATCACTGCACTACTAAAATCATGCAAAAGCCTGTATAGGCAAGAATATCTTTTTAAACATGGTAAATTTTCTCCTTTTCCCCTTCAAAATGCCCCCAAGGCACTCGTATACATTATGGACAGCACTTGCCTGAAAATTCTCAGTTGAGGGAAAAAGAAATCCAAAATCCTTGAATTATAAGAGCACTTAAAGCATCTAAAATGATAACTATTTTGTACCTTTAACACCAAAAGATCGACTGAGTTTTATTTTTCACTTGCAGTTGACCTTTATTTAACCCATGACATGCCAAAGTTATGGCCTGAAGCAATTTTTTTTTTAGTGAATGCCTTGACCTAGGACAAGAATAGACCTCTCACTCACTCTGTCTCTGAATCATCACTTCATAGCACTACTGATGGTCAGTCTAACAAAGAAAAAATATTTTTCAGCATTTTAAAAACACTAAAACTTCCTGTTGAATTATTTCTTTCCTCCATTTTGAATATATTCATAACTCTTAAGAACTTTGCAAATTCCAAAATGATCAAAAATGTTCTCAAAATCATTAATAAGCTCTTTGGTAAAATCATTGTGCTTCATTATATATATATATATATAAAAGTACAAGTTGGTTATATATGTATCATAAAGAGTTTGTTTTGATCAATGTATTTCATACCAGCATCTTTTCTTAATGGGAAAATTAATTTTAAGGCACTGTGGTACCTCTTTCACCTCTAGATAAGTCCTGTGCTTATATGCAACTGTTTCCACTATTTTGAATGCAATAAGTTAGTTATGGCCAAAGAATTTAGACATGAATCGTAGAATCTAACACTTTCTGCCACAAAAACAAACTAGTCACATGGTTATACATGTATTTCTTTTTAAACTTGTTAAATTTATTGTGCTTAAACTCTTGTTACCTTCAAAAGTTACTGTTGTTTCTCTTAGATTTTATGTATAAATATTCTTATACTTTATAATTAGTAAGTTAAATCTCCTTTTTGAATTACTTTAAACTTGTATTTCTCTTTCCTGACCTATTGCATTGACTGGACCCATGCTTTTCTCAATTTGCTATGCTTTGCTATATAATATAAGAAATAGGAAAATATATTTTAAAGTCAAACTTATCTAGATTTAATATTCTACTTACTAAATGTGTTGCGCAGGAAAAATTACTCATGATTGTGAATTTGAGCTTCTCCACTTGATAACAAATTCAAAAAGAAACTCCTATATAACCATTTGACTATCTTTAAAACAGCAAATTGAAGATTTTGCAAAAGTGAATTTTGTGTTATATAAATTTTATCTTATTAAAAGTAGATAAAAATGATAATGATTATACTATAAGTTAATAAGGAAATGGATGGAATGGAAACACTTATAGTATTAATTGAATTAGAACAATCTGGTTAAACTTTGGTCATTAAAAGTGTAGTTGCTTTATTTCTAGAATTTTATTCTAAGGAATTAATAGGGGATATGGCCTTAAACTTATAAAAAATAATATTCACCATAATCTTGCTTATAATGGGTCCTCCAAAAGTAATTTAAACATTTGGCATTATATAAACCCAGAAATTTCTAAATATACTTTGATATAGTCAAAGAAAGTCAAGTTTCAGAATGATTAATAGCATCATAAATATTCAAAATGTTAACTAGAAAGGGCAGGCAAGACACACCCTTTCCAGCAAGACACTAAAGGTTAAAAGAAATTAGAGCTATAATGAGTGGTCTAAGAGAAAAATATATTTTTCCAAAAACATATTAGATGTTTACATGAAAGAAGCTGATAGGTGCACCTACATCCAGGAACAAATTTTTGCATTTCTTGGAAGAAATAAGCTGTGTAGCAAGAAATCAAAGGAATTCTGGGTTATTCTGGATACAAACAGGTCATATGGTGTTAGGGAGGGAGACAGGGTTGCTATGCCACCTCATGCTGCAGATGTGGCAAGCTCACTCCCACTACAGAACATTGATAACAGGTGTTTTCTCACTGTGTAACTCTGGCATCTCAGATTTGTACTTGGCTGGGTCCTAGTGTGCATCCCACATTCATGCCTTTGCTGAGAAGTCAGCAGCTCAGGAGGGCCTTCTCTGCCTGCCCTAGCAGCCTGGGCACTGCATGGGAAATTGCTGGAGAGACAGAATCTCATACCCCATCCAAGGTCTCCTGAATTCAGATCCGTGTCTAATAGCCTCCCCAGTGATTCTCATATACACTAAACCTCGAGAAGCATTGATCTTACTGTCTTATAAAGACGTCACACTAACTCCTTGGATCATTTTCTCCCATAGCTTTATCCATATTTAAAATCACTTTCCTGCCATCTTAAATCCACTTCTGTCAGGACAGAATCTTCTTCATGTTTTTGTCTGTATAACCAATTTCTAAAATATGTATCAATGTGTTGCTGGAACCCAATGAATATTTGCTAAATAGAAACACAGAATAGAGGAACATGTGCTTCACTAATTTTGATTGAAGAAAACACCCCTTTGTGTTAACTTCACTCTCTAAATAATGTATTTATTATTATTCTGAACCACTGAATAAATAGAAAAGAACCAGTGAATAATACTCCAACCCAACACATCACATACAAATGCCATTCACTGGTTTCAGAATAAGCCCTCTCTAATAAGAGATCATTCACAGAATATTTCAATGCTAGACATCTAAAAATAAAATTAGATTTTTTAAAAATTTAAAAAATTACCATGTATCCCAGAAATTTTCTTTTAATGCAATTATATTGCATTAAATTATATTGAAATTATATATTATTGAATCTATATATTATATATAATAATAAATTATATATTGAAATTATATATTGAATTAAAGTATATTGAAAACATGTCCAAATAAAAAGTCATACACCAATGCTCATAGCAGTAATATTCATAGCAGCCAAAAAGTGGAAATAACCCCAGTAGCATATCAGCAGATGAATGCAAAAGCAAAATGAAAGAGAGAGAGAGAATATTGTTCAGCCTTAAAAAGGAATATAGTAATTATAGATATAATAATATGAATGAACCTAGACAATATTACATCAAGTAAGAAACTAGACACAAAAAGTCACATATTACTTCATACCGCAAAAAACACATGCATGACAGATTCAGAATAGGAAATCTATAGGGAAAAAAAAAAAGATTTGTGAATTATTGCCAGGATCCAGTAGAGGGAGAAGTGGGATAGTGCCTGCTTAATGGGCTTGTTATTCCCTTTTGGGAATGCTGAAGAAGTCTGGAATTATAATCATATGCCCCATAAGAATGTTTCAGCCAAGATAGCGTATGCAACAGTGGTCCCCTGAGATTATATACCCCAGTGACATCATGGCCATCTTAGTTTGTGCAAGTACACTATGCATGGCTCAGAATTTATCCCTGTCGTTTCTCAGTGCATGACTATAGATAGTGGAGATGGTTGTTCTTCAGTGTGAATGTACTGGAAGCCACTGAACTGTACAATTTGTAATGGTAAAGGTGGTAAATTTTACATGATTTTCATCTCAATAAGAAATAAATGAAAGCAAGTTACTGTTTCAAGACATAGAAATTTTGAGAGGTATTGACTTACTGTCAAGAAATTTTATTTTACAAACCCACAATTTCAGATGCCAGGGTTTCACATGATTAATATTATGTGATGATTATCTTTGTCACACAGAGGTAAGGGAAGGAACTAAGGTAAAGAAACGAGTCTAGGATTTACCTAAGCCAGGACTCAGATTCTCTGATCCTCAGCTAAAAACCCTGATTGGCCCAAAAGGTCAAATGGAAAGGAAAAAGCAGTCAAGAATAAATCAGTAAAATAAAAAATTCATTAAAATGTAACTTTTGGGAAGAAGGGAAATAACCTTCCTTTCTTCTAATAAGGAGAGAATTGACAACATAATTTCTGAACAGGTAACAAATATATAGCTGTAGCTTGGTGCCTAGAATTTCTTTTTTACAGGGAAATGTTGGAAATAAATTCAGGAGGAGCCTTCAGACTTACTGAAGCCACTGAAGTTGCAATTGTTTTTACAATTGCAAGGGTTTATTAAAGATCATCAAGAGTCTTGGCATTAAGAAACTGTTTGGATAGATAAGACCCCTGTTTGCACTTTAAGCCTTTACCATTAATTACATGTTGCTGTGACTAAGCACTTCAAAAGTGACTTCTATGAACTGTGCTATTAGTTCATTTAATAAGAACGTGTTATAAAATCACAGGTTAACAAAAGTTCATTAGTAACTTGAATGTTTGGAACTCAGAAAAGATTTTCCCACAGAACTATTTTAATCAGTCATCGAAGTCTTATGTCAGTGAGTACAAAGGACCAGGTAAGCCACACGCACTTGCTCCTATAGCACTAAACTGCACACTAGACATTTAAAAAGATTTTCATGAAAACTTATATGTAGCATTCTGTGGGCAAAAACGTCTCTTCTCTCCACAGCATTGCTGACTCTCAGTTATTTATTCATTATTCAATTACTCATTTAACAAGGATTGACAGTGCCTACCACATACTAGGCTCTTTGATGGGTTCTTTCCCTTTTCACTCACCAGGTAGCAAGTTTTCTTCAGTTTTAAGGAAGTAGCTGATTGCTTAGCTTATAAATTCCAGCATAGTGAGGAGCAGAACTTGTGATTCTAAGGCAAGTAGAAGCAATGAGTATTGGAGAGCAGTAAAGCAGGTTGTGGTAAAGGAAGGGTCCCTCAACCAACTCACCTGCCCATCTCCCCAATTCACTTCAGCATGGCCAACACTAGTGTGACTGTAAGACTCCTGAGCGAATAAAGCCAACAAGCTAGAAGATGCCTTTCCTTGCTTCATTCTCCCATACAGCAATGACCAGGATTGTGAAATAACCATGGAGCCAAACAAGCATGAGAACTGTGATCTAAATAAGCATTTTCTTCCCATTTCCTCTGTCTCACCTCAGACCACATATCAAAAGTAATAAAACAGAAGGAAAACATTTATGGATAGATAGCCATTGCTGCAAATATTATATGTCAAGGATTGTATGAAGCAAAACTACAGATTTTTTTTTTAAATGAGTTTGGTAAACTGCTGAACTTATCTTTTAAAAGCCACAAGTTACCAACTAACAAAGATCACCACCTAGTGGCCCCAGCGTGAGAACTGCATTTCAACAAAGCATTGAAATTCAAAAGCCTTGGAGGTTTTTACAAGACTATGAAGAAATACCGAAGCTTGCTCTTTTACCCCTTACACCCAACTTCTTCTTTTTCTTTCATTTTGTGCTTAGTTTCTCTTAGTTTATAATTCCAAATTGTCTCGAATGCATTCTATTACGATTACCTGTATTTTCATTTTTGCAGTTAGCTGTCTGCTAGGTCCCACTTTTTGTTCTTCATCATTTGTGATACATCGTAGCCCTTAGATGTCTTGCTAGAAGTCAGCGTGTCTAAACATCACTGTCATCACATCACTGATCTACTGCAAGTTTGGATGCTTAAGTGGATCCTTTTTTCCCCACTTGTACCAAGCCTCAGTTAGCTCACATAGCCCCACCACTTGCCCTTAGCACATGTACCAACTGCCCCTGAGACTCATTAATGTTTTATGACCCCAAATCTCAAACATAAGCACCCAGATTTGTCTCAAATTCTGTCCTTCCCATAAGTTTTTCCCTACTGCTCCTGGCAAGCTCACTTCTTGCTTCTGTAACTTTTTATATTCATGGCTGTTACTACCTAATTTACTCCTATTTTCTAATCATTTTGTATTTATTATGTTGCTGAAAGAATTTCCATAGTTTAAATATGGCAATGCATCCCGTAAATCTTCACATGGTACTAAGCATGGCAAGAAAGTTCAGTAAATAAATGACTAATTTAGAAGTGAATAAAGAAGAATCTTTGCAATCAAAGTACACTTAAAGTTTTACTGGTAGATGACAAGGAAAGAAGAGAGAAAACTTGCTGGGATTATATTGTCTGAATGAAAAAGATTCATTTCACCCATCTTTATTATGTAAAACACCAATGACAAATTAAATAGAAATGTGTGCACCACTAGGACACATTTAAACATAATCCAAAATATGAAATGAAATTTAATTATAAATTTTTCAATGTGGTACAGTTACTTTGGATGCAGTAAAAGGAAAAACAAGGAGAAAAAAATAAATTGCTACTAAAAAGATAGTGAATTGTTAACTTGAGTTCTAAGGTAACAGAGCTTTGTTTCCTGGACAGCAAGAAGAATCCTGCTCCTGGGATGTGAATTACAGGCGCAGTAGGCATCTGCACATCTGGAGAAACAGGGCTGAGAGAAAGTTCTATGAGCTCAAACTCTAGCATGTAACTCAACCAAGTGTGAGCGTGAATGGAAATATTTTACCCCCAAATGTGAATAATAAAACAAATAAAATATTAATCTACTCAAATGAAGAAGTCTGGAGAATAAGTAATGTGAACTTGAAAAATCTCATTAAGTGACACCAGAATTCTATTTCTAGTGCAACTGCAAGTAGTTTTATAACTAGGTCTCCAGTAAAATAATTAGACTATTTTAAGGGGTAGCAACTGATTCTATCTTGAGAAGAGAAGAAAAAACTTTTCCAATATAAATTTCCCTCCAGTTTTTTAAACTGACATTTTCAAAGGCATCATAAGACAGTTATTTAATATGCATAAATATATATATACTTATATAGAGACAATTATTTAATATGTATATGTATATATATAGAAAGAAAGAAAGATTTCATCGCAAAAGAGACATATGCATGCATTGCACAAGCTATTGCAAAGGTAGACAAAGTATATAAATAATGTATTTTATTCTCAAGAACCTTACTAAAGTGAGAAGGCCTACATGTATTCAAAAGATAGTAAATAATTCCTTGCTAACTCTTAAGTAAATATATTACATATTATGCAGATAACATATTTTCATACCTCAGCAAATATTGAAGATCCATAATTAGAAAGATGTTATTCTACACATTTTAAGAGTACAAAGTAAATGAATTACTCAGAAGCAGTATGTCTAACAGGAAATGTATTGCAAGATCATTCGATAGAAACAAGAGATTATTTGATGAAAGAGGATTGATTCATGATTCAACTTAGAATATAGGTATGGTTTAAATATACAAGTTGAAGCCATCACAGAAAGTGTTCCAGGTAGACAATTACTCATATTCGAAAACAGAGTTGCTAAAGCAAGAGTTGGTATGAGAATACTAGTTAATTATTTTTGTTGGGACACAGAGCAAAATATGACATCAAACCATCAAAAACAATGTCAGACTTCAGCCACACTTTAGCCAATTGGAAAACTAGAGTGGAGTTAGGATAAGGAAGATATTGATTCCAGGCTGAAAAACTTGGTTTTAGTTTAGCAAACAGCAAATTATTGAGATTTTGAGCATTGAGTAACAAAAGCACAACTGTGCTTAAGACAATTAATCAAGTGGCAATGCATTACATGTTCTTGAATACAGAAATCATTAAGAGGCTATATTATACAGGTTTGAACAAAACAGAAAATTTGTGAATTACATGGTAGTGGCTGGAACAAAATGAAAGAGACAATTCCAAGAGATTCTATAGAGAAAGAGTCTGCTGACACTTGGGTGATCAGATAAATATGAAGGGTAACAAAAAGATTAACTCGAGGATATACCATTTTGAGAAACTAGGAACAAAACATGTCTTTGTGGGAATTTATAACTTCCTTGATATATATTACCTTTTCAACTAAAAAAAATTATGTACAAAGAAAATACTCAGAATTAACAATATAGGGCAATTGAGATTAAAGTTAAATTTGGAAGCCATCAGGGCAAACATAAACAAAATGGACCAACTGAACTCTCAGAGCTGGTATGTGATGGCCAGGAGGAGCAGTTTGATTCCACAGAGGCCTGGTAGTGAAAATAGGGTGATATGATGAAGCATGCTTAAAGCAGTCAGTGTGCTATATTTCCCCTGCATTGAGTCTTCTTTCTCATCAGAGCCCTTACATGGTACTGAAGTTAAGTCAGGGAGTATGAAAATCTTTCAGTAAGAAAGATATAGGGAAAAAACTGAGATAAAACTGAGATATAGGGAGTAAAAGACAAAATATATAGAGCTTGAAGTTAAGTCTCAGTATATATATATATTACATCACATTATATATATATGAATATATATATATGTTTAAATACACATTCAGATGCATTAAAATTGGGAAAAAATCAAGCTTAACTAAAGACATAAGTAAATTTAAGTGGTTATCTAAAAATGCAAAAAGATTAATATAAAGAGAAGAAGCAAAAAAATAGGAAGCAGATTTAATCTTGGAAGCTCATACTAAACAAAATATTAAGAATTCCAGAAAGAAAATAGAGAGGAAAATAATGACCAAAGAATTATTGAATAAAATTTTCTAGAACTGCACATCAGTAATCCCCAGATGGTACATGTTGCCAAGCATTTAGCCCAAAGAATGTCAAAAGCATAATATAAGAAATTTTGCTGACAGGAAACATAGGATCAGCAATCCAAGAGGCATTAGTATCAGTAACTCTGGAGGCTAAAACACAAAGGAAATATGCCATCAATCCTGAGAGAAATGACTTTTAGTCTAGAAGTTTTTATCAAATTAACTGTTAAGTAGAAATAAGACATATTCAGGCAGGGGCAAGTCTGAAATTTTGTTTTTCTTGCTCTGATTCACCACACTTTAGCCAATTGTGAGAATAAATAGAAAAAAGAATTAATTATTTTAATTTAAAAAATTAAAAGCTGTAACTCCACCAAGGAAAGTATAAAGATTACCTAAAGGACCATTATGTATAGGTTGTTATGACACAAATCCAAAGGACAGCAAGATGAGGACTCACTAAATAAGAATTCTTTATATGTAAATAAATATATATACATATATATTTCTTTGTGTTAGTAGATTCTTAGCTTATTATTCTTTAATTAATTTTGTTCTAGATAGAGCTCTTGGAAACAGCACATGTCTAGACTTTGTGCTACTTTATCAAATGTTAAAATTTTAGTAGGTGTGACTAGTTGATTTTATTAAAAGAATTAATAAATTTGTATTGACTTTCTATGTCTCTTCTTAGTATTTTGTGTACCTCTTTCTCTCCTTTTTCTGGTCGTTTCAACATTTTGTTGGGTTAATATTATTTCATATGTTCCAACATTTTTTCTTCAGCTGAATTGGAAACTATTCCATTTCTATTTCTTGTGTTCAGTGAATACAGTATGCTTAACTACAGACTTTCTGACAAATTTCTATTTCTCCTCAATTTTTTTCTCCTTCCAGTACTCACAGACTGTAGTACCTCCAACAATTCACTGAACGCCACACCTCCTCCAAGAATAACATTCTTTAAACTATCACTGACAAAATTTGTTTTCTCACCACTCAGTGTTGAGACAAAATCAAATGTCTAAAACATTACCTTCCATTTCTGTACTCACTGTAGATCAGTAATAAGTAGTATGTGTACATGTACAGCTCAGATGATCATACTTTAAACTAAATTGGCTTACAATTTTACTTTAATCTGTCTTATAAAAATAAAAATGATTTCATATGAATAAGTGCTAAGTAGATAGATTTTTTTTTATCAGTACCAGGGATTGAACTCACTACCACGTGCTTGCAAGGCAGGCACTTATGCTGCTGAGCTAAATCCCCAGCCCCGACATATCATTTCTTTACTTATCATTATTTGTTGGAACCCACATCATCCCCTGCCAATAATTTTAGCTTTACTTAATAATTGTTTTAGTGTTTGTATGTTTAAAAGCAAAATTGTTTTCCCTTAACACTGAAGTAATAGTTTAGCTAGGTATACAATTTTCTATTGCTAATTATCTTCTCTTCACTATTCTATTACCTCTGTTGTTGCCAGTGAGACATCTTTGGCTATTCTCTTTCATTCCTTTAAACCCAACTATCTTTTCTTATTAACTTTAAAATATTTATTTCATATAGGGTATTATGGTGGGTATGGATTAACCTGGTTTAACTTCCTGAGTGTGTGTAATAGCTCAACCCGCTATGCTTCAGCTTCAGTTCTATTAGCTGTTTTGAACAATTCATTTGGGCATGGTTAATTTGTGCTTTAGGAAACTTGTATCTTATGTGTTGCTTCTCTTTTAGTGCTTGATCTACTAATACTTTCTTTGTAGTTTTTAGCTGCCTTTGGTTTTCATATTTAGAAAAGCCTTACCAAAGACTATACAAATATGAAGGCAGGTTTTTAAAAAAGAGTCGTTTCTCAAACATTTTTCAAGGAAAGTGATTTAAGAGTTCTGTAGAACAGGTATGTATATGTGGCTGGGTTAAAGAAGGCAATAAAGATAAGGCAAAATGTGACACAGGATGTACAGTACGGAAGAAGAGTTGCTCCTGGGAGATGTAAGTGACACAAGCAAAATATTTATTTTCTTCCTCACATGTTGTGTTAAATTGACATACTACATTTCAGCAAGCACGCAGAGAATACAAAATGTCATTTGTGTATTAAGTACAATAAAAGTAAAAGATCTGTCTAGAACACAGTTCTCCTTACATGGTGTTCTTCTTGCTGCTTTTGTGTTCTCAATACCCTTAGATTTTATAGATTCTGAGCTAGCTCTTAATCAAATTGTAAAAAAGAAGGTATGGGCACTTCTCCCTGGTTTTTACTGAAGCGTCTTTCCTTTTCAGTGGTGTATTTTTTCCTGTCATTTTCAACACCCAGTGTGTTGTCCTCTTCCTAATCTTACTGTTATTGTTTCATTTTTTCTTCATTCTTATCCATATCTCCATATTCCTGCCACCACATATGTAAGAACATACATATGTTCACTTATTTGACAAATTCTTTTTTGCTCCATGTTTCACATTTTAAGCCTTATCTGCTAGAAATTTAGTCTGACAATCAAGTGTGGGATGGGTGTACATGTTGATTGCTTTGGTAATTTCCCTGTAGTTTCACTGGCATTGCACTCAGCACAGAGATCTGGAATTTTTCATATCCATCCATTAGCTGGACTATCAATTCCTTGGGAGATGATATGGAATCTGTCTTTTAACAAGGGTCCTAGACAGGGTCCCTGCAAACATGACAAGTATATAAATGAAAGGGATTTTACCCAGTGCATAAAGAATAAAATGAAAATCACAAAAAACTGTGATAGGCCGCAGGAAAACTAATACTATATATTTAAATTTTGTAGAATCCAATGAGAGGAAAGACACACAGAGACAAGGAGTCAGAATCTCCTGTTGTAAAATATATAAACCTCCAGGTAACCCTGACAAAATGATCGCACACTATTATTTCTAATTTTTTTCAAAGTTAAAAACCAGTAATAAGCCAGGAACACAATGACAAACACCATACAATCTCGTATGAAATCTCAGAGAAGCAAATGAACACCAGCATAGAAAAGCATGTTGGTTACTAGAGGTTAGTACTGCGAGACTTTGCTCAAAGGGCACAAAATTTTAAATAGATAAGTAGAATAATTTCAGCAGGTCTACTGTACAATATGGCAATTACAGTTAATAACAATGTGATATTTTCTTGAAAATTGCTAAAAGGCTTTAAAAGTTCTCACCACACACAAAAAATTGGTATGTAAGGCGATGCATGTTAGTTGACTGATTTAGTCATTCTATAATATATACACATATGAAACAACATGTTGTTCAATATAAACACATACAATTGTTATTAGTCAATTTAAATAAATAAACAATAGGCCCTAAGGCAGAATACTGATGGTAAACATACATTTATAGAAATTTTTTCTTTTAGAAGTCAAAAATAGAGGAATTATAAAAGTCTTTATATAGAGTTCCTGTAGTGTTTATGTTAATTTATGGCAAAATTTACTAATGTGGAAGAAAGAAATGGAAAATGATGCATAAACCTATATGTTGAGTTCTAGAACACAACCATAAATTTCTGTCTTATGCGTTTGACATGCCTTATGTTGGAAGGTGCCTTAGAATTTACTATTTCATAAAAAAACATTTCTATATGTGCCATCATGATTGGAAAAGCATATCTATATTCAGTTCTTGAGCCAATCAATTCTCTGATTAATGATTCATCATAATTAGTTAAAATATTACATGGTTTCTCTTACATGAGAAACCCCAAAATATGCAAAGAACAAATTAAAAGACAACAGGAAATAGGGAAAGAGATCTTTTATAAAAGGGAAAGGGACCAAGAGGTGGAGGGAGGAAAGAGGGAATAGAGGGGGAGGGGATAAAAAAGGATTAAATATGTTCTGTGTATGTACCAACTTCATGAGAAATATAATAAACTAAAAGCAATTCTACATAATTTTTAAAAAGGTTCTAGGGTTTCTGTATGTCTTAGGTTTTTCATGTAAATTTCACCCAGTTCCTTGGTGGCATGACTTATTGTAATATATCCTCAGAAAAATTCTACTTCATAAGATTTTAGGAGTACTAACAACTTAATATAACACCCTAAACAAAGGCTACCAATTTAATTGTAGTAAGTGTATACCTCTATTCATTTACATATGTATATCATATACAAATACAACTACTATTCATGATATTTTTCTTGTTTCCCTGTCTCCTTCCTCTCCTTTTCCCTCTCCACTCCTTCCTATCCTGGGCTGTGATATGATATGATATGATACTATACGATATGATATGATATGTTATGATATGATTGTTTTATATTGAATGTTACTTAAAAAGACCACACAATTAATGTTTAAAAACAATCTGAGTTACCTAATTAGACTCTCTATAAATTTCTTTTTTTTTTTCTTCTTTGAATGTAAGTTTCAATAGGCAGGAATTTTTGCATGTTTTGTTAATTGTTTCATCCTAGTGCTCAACAAATTTAGTGTCTTATATAGACACTTATGAGTTTTTGCCACATAAATTAATGAATAAACTTATAAAATGAGAACAGTAATATCACAGGATCATTTTAAAGATCAAATAAAGTAGTAAATGCAAAACATATTGCAAAGCATAAGCTGCAATCCAGTGAAACTGACTCTCTGAAGCCATGCTTCCTACTAACTGCTGGACAACTCTATGTAAACTGATGGCTTTACTCTATGTAAAGCAGGTGCATGAAATTCAACATTCCTAAAACTCTTCATTTGGAAACACCTTATGTATCTCTAGTCCTGCTCTTTTTCTTTTTTCTTGTTTTGCTTTGCTTTGGTTTCTGTGGTAGTAGGAGTTGAACCAAGGGCCTTTGCATTGCACTACATCCTAAGCCTTTTGCCTTTTATTGAGACACAGTCTTGCTAAATTGCCCAGGTTGACCTCCTGCCTCAGCCTCCCAAGGAACTTGGATTAAAGACATACATGACTACACCAGGATCTGATTCCTTTATTCTGCACTTTATTTCTCAAATATGTTCCTCCATCTTCATGCTCTTTGCCAAGGTTCTGCATGGGCCAGAACTTCCCAAAATGTAGTGAAGTTTGAGTACCTCTTACTTTATGTGTTTGGGACATGTTTCAAATTTTAAAATTGCTTGGACTTTGGTATATTTTTACCCCTGATTTGAAATTCTTAGCACCAAAAATGTTTCAAATTTTGGAATTGTTTGGACTTTGGTACATTTGCACATACATAAAGAGATGCCTTGAGGAAAGGACCTATTATGATTTAGATCTAAAATGTCTCCCAAAATTCTCCTGTATGTGAAAAATGGTTGGATCATGGGGGCACTATACTCAAAAGTGGACTCAGCAATGAGTTCAGTAGCTAAATGTGCTATTAGGAGGTAGGATCTGCTTGGAGGGGGGTCATGGGGCAGGGGGTGAGTTGCAAGGGTGTATTCCTGTCCCTGGCTCCTCCCTTCTCTCTCTGCTTCCTGGCTGCCACAGGTTCCTCCACTACATCCCTCTGCCATTGTGTTTCTGCATCAGAACCAGCTGAACACGAGCTGAAACTGGGAGCCAACATAAATCTCTTCTTTAAGCGTGGGTGTTGGGCATTGTGGCCCAGCAGGAAGGTGACTAACACATGATCTAAGTCTAAAGGCAGAATATGTTTACATTTCATGTACATCTTATACACATAGCCTGAAACCAACGTGCACAATTTCTGTAGTGCCCCTGCTGTTTGACTGTGACCAGTCACATGAGATCAAATGTGGGATTTTTCCAATGAGAGGTCACAGCAGCGCTCAAAATGTTTCAGGTGTTTAAACATTTCAGACAAGACTTTCAAATTATGGGATGTTAAAACTACACACACACAAATGTATTGTCACATTTAAGAATGAACTTTCCTTTTACTTTAATAGAATTTACATTTTAATATGTTTTCTTTTCTTGGGTTTTGTTTTTTTTGTTCTTTTAAGACAGGGTCTCACTATGTAGTTCAGGCTGCCCTGGAACTCACAGTGATCCTCCTGCTCAGCCTTCTGAGTGCCGAAATTACAGGCATGTGTCATCACACCTGGCTTATTTTAATGTTTAATACAAACATGTGTCCAGCATATTAAGATTCAATATCCCATTTATAATTTCCTTATGTGCACTACATTTTTAAATGTTGACTTGTAAATAACTAGAAGTATACAGTATCTATGGTAAATCTATAGGGCTTTCATACCATTTGGAAATCAGGCCAACATGATATCAATATCATTTGTACATGGAAAGAATTAATAAACATTATAGAATAAAAACAAGGACTAAGCCCAAAAATCAGCCACTTGAGACTTTCTCGTGAAATAAAGAGCATAGATCTACTTCTCAGAATTGGTTAATTCTGCAATCAGCTGAGATTCATGACAACTCTGCCTCTCAGAAGGTAGAACTTTACTCTGTGCACAAAAATATCATAAAAGGATAATCTAAAATAGATTCTTTATTTGCTAATCTAAAAATCTTACATACCATAAAAGAGTAATAATTTCATTTGACATCAGTAACTGCATATAAAATATTGTCTCCTACAAAGTCCCAAAAAATGGAAAAAGAGGGAAAGTTTTAACTAGTAATGTTCATGAGCATATTTAAAGATTTTTCTAGCAAACATGAGAACACTTTAAAGAATTCTTCAGGACCCACTGTTTCTTCTTTCTGTTTCACATCCACTGCTTAATATGAGACTCTGTACTAAGAAGTCCTGATTATCAATGATGATTTACAGTATTTAATACCCTTGACATATTAACACACATTAAATATACAGTGAGTTGAGAAGAAATTTTTCTATATGGTCACAGTAAATGATAGGTACTTAATTATTGTTGTCACTTTCTACAGTCTTCAAAATATTCCTTTGAAGTTTTACTTTTGCCTATTATCATATTAGGTCATTATGTTTCATTTTATGCTCTAGAAATCTGTAAAGAAACCTAATGGAGAGGTTCAAATGGCTGCATTTTTCTTTTACTCAGAAATTGGGCTGTTCCCTCTAAATCAGCTAAACATGCATAGCAGGTGATTTGATGCACTGCAAAGCAGTCAAAGGCATCATTTTTTTTTACAAGTTAATGCATAGAGTTGGCCAGAGTTGACAAAAAACAAAACAAAAAAACTGTAACAAAATTACTTTAGTCATTCATCGCCATATTCTTCAACACTAAATACTATTTCTCAATGTTTTTCTTAAAGTTTTGAACAAATTGTTGTTTCTTGGCTTGGTCACCAGACTATGTAGTTGGTTATCTGGGTCCACACTGAATGATATACAAATGTAGAACACATCAAACCTGCATATCCGGGAGTAGCTTAGATACAGAACCAGCAAAAACAGCCTCCAAAAAAACTGAATGTGCCCAAGACCAAGATTTAGTAAGACTAAATTTACTATCTTTCCAAAGACAATCTGAGGAAGCTAATTCACTTTTTCTGAGCATGGATAACACCAGACAATACCATGATCACTAGCACTTTCATCCCAATCCCCATGCCTTGCTTCATGAAAAGGCTCTGGCAACATTACTCACCATTGCTTTACAAGCACCATGCAAATATCAACACTGTGAAAAAGACTAATAACAGCTTAAAATTAGTACAAAAATAACTTATACTTTATAAACCTCTGGCAAGAGTTTAGAAGTCACCTTGTGTACCATAGAACATTTTGGTTTAAATCAACATTTAAACAAGTAGAATATTAATAGCTAGAAAAAAGTGAGAATTTTTTGAAATGACAAAATATCAAATTTTATTGTGAATGCTTATTTATAGTGGATATTTTAATGAATATTTATGTAAAATTTAAGCAATATAATATGTACTATTTTAAAATCATTTTATCTCATTTCTTTTATCTCATTTAACTTTTATCTCATTTCTTATCTATCCTAAGTTTAATACCATATCAATTTAATAGCTTTGTCCAGGTACTTTTAAATTTTTTAAATAGTTTTTAAATAGACTAGGAAATAAAGGAATCTTTATGACAGTATTTAAAAGAAATAAATGTACATAATAAAAACTTTTATAAATTTTAAGATGTTTACAATCTAAGTATTCCTTTAGCTTTCAAAACTATAAAGTATGAGTGATCTCATTTTTATTTGAATTATACTTCATTTTTTTAGATTCATGATAATAAAACTTCAAACATTTGTTATTTATCAAATGCAAAGAATTTTTCTTTAATTAGAAAAGTTTCTTTGCTAATAAATATTTTCTGAGAAATGTAATTTAAACATTTAGGACACGAATTCTTGGACCAATCTTGTTGATTGCCAAAAAGTCACTAATTTTTTTCCTGACTAAAGTATATTAGAAATAAGTAAAAGAAAATTTAGACTATCACCTCTTTATTCCTCATGTTCTTTTTGTTAGTTTTCAGGGCTTAACTTATGCTACAATAAAGTCCTAATAAGCTTTCATAGATAGTAGCTTATTAGCTACATTGTAAATATTTGAGAGTAATGTTTAAAACACAGAATACTGTTGAATTCATAAAACAAGTAAAAGAGAAAACAAGGTTGTAAGTGGTAAGAATGAAAAACAAAATAAAAATATTAATATGCTCTAAATATGTAATCATTGACAGGTAAGACCACAAACCAACCAAAAATGGCAAGCTAGTCAATCCAAACTAAAAACTTAAACTAAAAATAGCTACCTCAGTAGGTCTTTGTAGAAAAAAATTCTAAATACTAGGAATTACAATTTAAATGTGTCTGGTTTATGAATAACAATATTCAAAAGCAAACATTGCGTACATTAATTGTATGCATTGCATGCATACAATAAAATAAATATCAAACAAGTTAAGCAAATTATCTGTATAGGTTCAGAAACTTTTTGATTAAATAGTTCAAAAGCTATAAAACTAGAATGACATGTTTATCCTTTATCACACATAAAGCAGGAAGACTATCTTAACTCCTGTTCTCATGCTAGAAAAAAATAAAGTAAGACAAAGTAGGAAGAATATATGTACACTATGTACTGCTGCCTCTAAGTTGATTAAATGTACACAAAATTTTCTGTCCTTAGAAATGATCTGTTACCTATCTCAACTTCAGTTCAAATGCCCTCTGTAGGTCTCTGAAATTATTTTTAATGCATTGAACAACTAATTTCACACATCAAGAGGAAACCACTCATTTGGAAGGAAAACATTATGAGTAAATTTTAAGATTAACCAGACTGTAAGCATTACTACATGAAAAATTAAAAGTTCTGGGGTTTTCTCCACTTTTGTGACTATGTGTTCATGAACATTTAATCTATCTATACACATTTCATAAATGTGGTCTAATTAACAGAAAACAGAAGGTATGCTACAGCTTTGCAGTGGAGTGGCCATCAATGTGCCAGTCTAAACCTAAAGTATTAAATAATGCTATAATACTGGTTTTTGAAACCAAAATAAATGTCTTATTTATTAGGCATCGGGAAAACCTCTTCAGCTCCTGCTCAAATACACTGCACATTTGAATAATGCCTGTCTCTGTAGGATTTGATATTGGACTATGAATATTTGACCTGGAATGTCATTAACAACTTATACATTTTAAAATCACGTTTTGAAGTGCAGCCAAACTAAGATTGTAGTGAATTTAATTTCAAAGTCATACTATCCCTCCTTTTATTCTGTATGTGGTAATCCTTGATTTTTTTTTTGCACTGATGCTAAATGTTAATGAACAGAACCACCATGTACCATTTCACCTGGAGCAATGAAAACATTAAAATCTCTTTAGAAGCCTGAATAAAACTTTATTTTATAAATATAATCCATGTTAAAGCTCCACCATTTCACTGTACTTTTGAAATAAGGGCACATGGAAAATATGGAAGCGTTTCCTTTGAGATAGCTAACTAAAGCTGCAAAATGAGCACGGTACAGCATTTCCAAGGAACATGGTTCAAAAGTTGTACGATTACTACTAAGGTTGTTTTATTCTCTACCACATTTGGAACAGGAAGTCTGTGTTGTTCTTGAAGAATTCTGAAAAGCAATGTCACACTCTGATGACCTCTTCTCCTCATTAAAACGTTCCCAAAGACAGCGCTCTGCATGATGTTTTGTAGCTGCAGCAGCCATGAACTAATTTGTACCTCTTATTTTGATCATGCACTAGTGAAAGCACCAAACATTATTTTTCTTTAAACACAGAGAGGTCTTTCAACAGCTCAGCATGCACTTCTACCCTCTTTTTAATCTTGGAGCACCTATTTATTTGCTCTTTTCACCACTAAATCTTCTTTGCTCCTTTTTGCCCCCTGCAAAGCGGCTAGTTAAAAATCTTCAGTGTTTTTTTCTTCATAGGCTTAAACCATTAAAAGGATATTACCATAAAAACAGAGACAAGGGCTTCTAGATGGAGGATGAGGAGAATTTGCATTTCTAATTTTTAATCCAATTAAACTGAAATAATATTTATTTAGACCACCTTTCTATAATGTGCATGATCACTAAAACTAAGGTGAAAAAAATACTGCTTTAAGCAATTAGTTTTTAGGATTTTCTGCAAAGACAATGTTCTTCATAGTGACTACTAGAAATACTTAAAGCTGATTAATACGTTCAAGGCAAATTTATTTGCCATACGCTTATAAGTTCTTCAGCTTAGTTACAGCCTTCCTTTCCATAGGTTTCTTTTTACACCAAGAAGTGTGGAGATTATTCTATGTACTGTGTTGGAATGTGCTTTCATTATAAGACACACGTTTAATTTACTCAAAAGAAAAGGAAGGTAACCATAATAAAATAACATTAATAATCAGTATGACTATTTAGGTAGTAATGTTATGAACCTTCTTAAAGAAAACAAGTCCAAGCAATTTAATAATTCAAAACTATTATTTTAAAATGTATATTAATTGAAGTTACAGAAAAATCAAACGAGTATATACTAGCCCAACTGACTAAATTATAGAAGATTTTATTAAGCTAATGTACAGCATAAACACAATACATTGCTAGAATTATAGGTTCTAGTTAAAGAAAACTCTATAATTACATAGTAATAAATGGATTTTCTTCATCATGAAAGATTTATTCTTACAAAATATATTTACTGAACACATTAGATTTCTCTTAAACAGGTTGAAGATAATAATGTAAACATTTCATCATTAATAAATTATAGTATGTTTTCAACTCTTGATAGAAATTTGAATATTAATATGAAGTTATTTGAAGGGCTAACTCATTGACATTCAAATATTCAAAATTCAATTGATTCCTGAATACTTTTTATATGAAGATGTAATTAATTTAAATAATTTCTAAATTTATTTGTAAAACTGAACATGTGTAAAAAAATAAATGAAATGCCAAAGTGGTGGTGTTTATAAAGATATGATCAATATTTAATTTAGTGATATTTAAGTTTTTCCCACAAAAAATTAATCAAATCAACTGAGCATGTTGACACATGCCTGTAATCCCAGCACTTGGGAGGCTGAGGCAATCGCATCACCACGAGTTCAAAACCATCCTGGCCTACACAGTGAGTTCAAGGTCTGCCTTTTCCAAATTGCTTCTTACTGATTCTTTTCATGTCATTGCTCATTCCAGTGACAATCTAGAATGTGTGCACCTTATTAATTTTATGTATCATTCCTCCAAATTTAATCATTTTTTGCTGAGTCATTTTTTCCACAAATTTGTCTTTATCTAAATTAATCTTAAAACTGTGTGTCCTGTTGTGTCTCTATCATATCTTAGACATCATTTCTTCATAAACATAGATCTCATGATGACCGGAAACTATTATACATTTTCTTGATGATCTTTTCACCAAAATAAAGGTCTAACCAAGTTGTTTCGTCTTTTAAAATAATTTTTAGCTTCTAAAGTATTCAGGGCTGAGTTATAGTAATGTTTCTGTGTCTTTCTCTTTCCAGACAGATCTAGTTTGGGACTTTGAGAACACCAGCCTATGAAGTTCTCAGTCCTTGGGGAGAATAAACACACACAGAGCCAGTTTTCCCCGCACACACTCCCTACTCCACATTGCCACAAAGCAATGCTTGTTGGCTTTCAGGAAAAAATTGAGAGACCTGCACGTGAACATAGGACCTGACTGTGACCTGCTGGTGAGCTTGAGTGACACATTTCACACGGTTGAGCCTTCGCTTTTGCAACTGTAGACTGGGTTGGATGATCCTGCTCAGTGGGCATATTAGGATCATTAGAAATGGCATTATGTGAAGAACATATAAGTTAGATGTTAGGTGGTTTTCCACTATAAGATGTCAAAAGTCCAGAAACCTGTGTCCTTTCTTCAGTTCACGAATCATCTTACTTTCCTATTAACTTACAACACATGAGCTAAATACCTGGGACACTTTTTGAGAATGTATTTTTATAACAGTTGTGAAACCCCTTGAATAGTGCAAAACAGTATATAAGTGAAATATTATACAACTAGGATTCTAGATGTCCAAACCAAATTATTAACTGTCATTTAACTGTATGCATTATATGTGAAAGGAAATTCAGTTAACAATTTCCAAGTCACATAACTAGCCAGATATAGCATTCATTTGTGCTATGTAAGGCTGCTTCTTTAAGGTTGTTGAAGAGTCACTTCTCACCCCGTATAAGAAGTATTCCATCAAAATCTCATACCACTGCAATAAACCATATCAAATGTGATCAAATAATATGAGCCAGAATATTCCTAACAAGTTCAAAATAACTAAGCTAAAATTATATTTAAATCTTACACTATCTTCCCAGAAATTGTGCTGATTTTCTAATTCTTTTTGAAAGCATAACATTATGGGAACATTAGGATTTTTCACTGTCCATTCCAATGTTTGACCACGAGATGTCCCCAGTGTGTCACACAGAAGCTCCTTGTTAGGCAGCATCTGCATCTTTTTGAAGAGAATCCTAAAATGGCTTGTCAAATGATTTTTAATCCCTAAATTCATTTCATCCTCAAAATTAACAAGCTACTAATCTACAGAGAAATGCAATCATTTAAAGATTTTGTCTGAGAGCCAGAATGGGACTTTGCCAATTTAAGAAGCAATTAAAAAACATGTATATCTTCTTTTCTGAAATGTGTTTAAGAAATCAAAGATCTGAAACAAGTTAAAAATCCCTAGAGAAAAAGTTCACAGCCTTGAAAAGGAGAACTCTTAACACAACTTTTAATTGTGTTAATTTTAAAAGATGAATACCATTTGTACAAAATAGTTCATAAAACTTTGGTAACAGCAGGAGACTCGTTTAATTTGAACTTTAATAAATTAAAGAAAAAACAGTAAAGGCTTGAACTCAAAATGTCTCCTTCTAATTCGCACAAAAACTTTTGTAACAGAGGCTATGAGACTTAATAACTGCAACCTGGGGGTGTTCAATTTCTTGTAAAATGCTATCTTTTTTGTCTCCAAAAGCCCAGTGAGTCCATTTCATGGAAGGCTTCTACATCTAACTGAAAAATAACACCTTCTGGGGTAGCTCTGGAAGACTGCTGTACCACAGGGCTGAGATTCTGCTCTTCTAAAGCAATTCAATAAGGATTCCTACAAGGTATCTCAAAATGGAAGCACTCAGGCAGCCAGTTTCTACCTCTCAGGGCAAGAGGTAAAAAGTTCAGCCTGTGAAGTAGAACAGTTTCTGCCCTGGAGCAAGAGGGAAAAAAAGTATAAGACTGTTCTGATGAATTCTCTCTTACTCCGAATTAACGGGAGCGTCCCTGGAACAATGGCCAAGTCCAACAGGAGTTGACAGTCTGCATTCACTGCCCGTTGTCCACCCACACAGAGCTGGAACAATGGCCCATTTTCACTACTTCTCAACCTTTCAACAAATCTCCATTTCAGAGCCTTTTCTTTCTTGTGCTTTCTTTCAGTAGAGCTCACCTTCCACTTCTCTGATCATTTATTGCTATTATCTATCAAGTATGCCAAAAACAGATTTTACTACTAAAAATGAGATTTAATCATTGAACTTTGAGTTTCTTTCATTTATAATCAAGGTTAGAAAAGTCAACCCAGTCATAAGAAACCACGAAAAAGCTTAGTGATAAACTGTGGAATTCTAGGAAAAATTACACTGGTAGTTCCAAAAGGAGAATACTTTGTGTCCCAGAGAAGAATGGTTTATGAAGGCTAGGAAACCTGAAGTAGACTTTAAAAGACTGCGAGAATTGGGACAAAGAACAGAAGCAGAAACAGAGACCAGGTGGTAACTCATCAAGTGAAAGAATCCAGAAAAACAAATGAGTGTGGGATGTCCAGAAATCAGAAGTCAAGTGGACATGGACCAGGTTCCTAGAGGCCTTGGACAGAGTAGACATGATATCCAGTAGGCTGGATTGTAGAGGTCCAATGAAAACACATCTAGGGGTTCAAAAGCAAACAGGAGCAATTATAATGTTTTGTGCTGAAAAGAATGTTCTAGAAATATCATCATAGCAGATTAGAAATACAGCAGAAGTATCAAACATTACCAGGAAAAATGAAGGATTTCAGGAAACCCATCAACTGGCTATTAAAACAATCTGAGTGTTGGATAGTAAAGGACGGTACTAAAGGTTTGTTGCTGGAATATAAAAAAGGCAAATCTAGAGGTAAATCAGGGTAAAAAAATAAGTTAAATGAAAGAAAGTTGTAATTCAGGCAGGAAGAAAACTCTTTGTTTAGATCTAACAATTTAATATTTTCACCAAACAGCTGGGCCAATTTAATCTGTGTTCTTTTTAGAACCACAAAATAAATAATTCAATTAATTTGCAGTTTTCAGTGACTCCACCCTATAAGAAGGGGTATCAGCATCCTCAAGAAAGCCTAGAACAAAAGGCAGATCATCTCCCAAATTTTGAATTTCTGCTGAAAAAAAAGCTTATATATAATTTCTATGTATCATGCCATTGAAATTAACAGTAATGAAGGAAGGTATGTACAATATGAACTTATGCATTGTATCAGCAGTGTTGTATGATATGCACATGCCAGTGACTACAGCATTTTTTGTATTTTTTTAAATTTTTTTACTTCTAAAAGAATAAAACAAAACAAAGCAAAGCAAAACAGAACAGAACAGAACAAAACAGGTTAGTGTAAAATAACACAAATTATGCAAGACTTCAAGACAAGAAAATAGGAAATCAACAGTGACTACCAAGGTGTCTCTCGTTTTCTTCAAGATGGTTGTCCATTTGTTCACACACAATAAGTTAATACAAAGCAAAATAGCATAAAAGCAATCAAAACAAATGAATGAGAACCTTATGGATCTTCAAAACCAGACAATAAGAAATCAATAATGGCCATCATATTGTCTCTTATTTTCTTCAAATAGTTGTCCATACCTTCACACATATTGAAATCAAATAATTGAAAACAGAATAAAACCATTCAAAACCAAGAATAAAAGCATTACGAGACTTCAAAACAAAATGATAGGAAATCAACAATGGCTACCGTGATTTCTCATTTTCTTCAATGTAGCTGTTTATACCATCACACATACTAAAATCAATTCTTGTAAATTCTTTAGGTGAAGTTCTAGAAATATATAAGTCTATACATGTACATCTATCCTTTCTCTGTTAGAGGGAAAAACAAAACAAAATACAATGAAGTATAAGAAACATAAGAAGCAAGAGTGACTACAGCATTTTTAATGTGTTGCCTAAAGGCGTGTGATAGTCCACAGGTCTACACTTAGAAGTAAAATGATGTTGGGGAAAACTATTTTCAGTTTCTGCCTTCCCATTTGGGATCTTCACAGATGATACACATCCTGAGGCCATAGCTTTGAGTCCTTTTCATCAGTCAGCAAATATTTATAAGGCAATCATGTTGTGCTAGCAAATTCACCGGAGGTATAATTCAGTCCATCTTGAACAGCAGATGGCATCTTGAGTATGGCATGATCTATATCCTCAAAGAATTTGCAATCTAGTGTCATTTCTAGGATGTCACCGAATTTCTTCTACTATAAAGGTATTAGCCATTTGTTTATCAGAAAAATATTTCATATAGAGTATCAAGCCTTCTTGAAAAAATATTTTCTTACCTGGTCAACATCCTCTAGAAATTTATAACCAGTATGAGTTACAGAGGCATATAAACAAATGTATATGTATTACAATGTGATGAAAAATGCATACTCAGTAAGCCTGCATGAACTGATACAAGAGTTCACAGGAAGAATATATCAGTATGGTAGGATGTAGCTAGTAAAAGTTAAAATTAAAAGACCCTTTGCCACTTCCCAACTTAAGTTGCTTGAGCAATTTTCAATATCTAAAATGGTGAAAATGAACTACAACTAAACTAATATATTCTCATCATTATGTTAATGCCATAAACAATAAATAATCTTTTATAGGGATTTTTATAAATATTTAACAAATTTTTACAGGCAATTAACAAAATGAGTTTCGATAATGACACTATCTTACAAAAAACTATGGAATTCTTCATGAAAAGCTTTCTTTAATTGTCTTCTAAACCAACCACCTCACTAGCCTTCAATCGTGCTCAGTACAACTGGACAAAATGTTTAAGAAGCAGAGTCCTATGTGTGTGCACATATGTGTGGAGTATTTTATTTGGTTTGGTTTGGTTTGGTTTGGTTTGGTTTGCTTTGCTTTGCTTTGCTTTGCTTTGCTTTGCTTTGCTTTGCTTTGCTTTGCTTTGCTTTGCTTTGCTTTAGTCAGATCTCTTAGAGAAGTATGTTAATGACCACTATCCAATGGCTTCTAGGAGCACAGCTAAAGTCCAAAGATCATCCATTATTTGCGTAATCAGAGAAGACTGATGTGGACCATCTTAGTAAAGGGTGCTACGGGAAGGTGGTTACAGGCGGTAGGCTTAATTAGGTGGTTTTTATGCAGAGTTCAAAGAATCAAGGCTTAGCTCTGGATTTGATGTTATCAAAAAGTGAGGCTAATCCAGTAATTGTGTATCAATACGTTTCTAAAATTGTTTGAAAATACCAGTGAAGCTAAAGCTGTACTTGGTAAGCAGTGGGTGTTACTCATGCTATCACTTTGGTGGTTTCACAGAGTTCTTTCTCAGCCCTGATGAAGGAATGGTTTGGGGTTGTCTCTTCCCATCATGGTCACAAAGTGACCTCGTCAGGTACTGGTACCATGGAAGTTAAAAAAGAGAACATCAGGCCTTAGCTATTGGTGCCAGGCCAGGTACACACTGACAGCTGCCAGAGCTGCTCTTTTTCTCAAGTACAATTCTATAAAAAAAAAAAAAAAAGCAATAAAATGACTGGCCAGAAGCCCAAGAAATCTTCAAGCTTCTTTCTAACTCCTAACTCAGACTTTGCTGTGAATTTCATTTGTCTCTATGAACACATATACTAGCAATAAGCTGGAAGATTGGGAAACAAAAGACAAAGGTGAATCTCTAAGAATGCTGATAGAAGTAGAGTGGACAGGCGCATTTTCAGGCAGCCTCTCTTTTGGCACTTGTGGCTGCTTTCCTCATCCTTAAGAATTCCCGCATACGTGGCTGGGCCCTAACATCTGTCACGGCATTCTACGATCCCTTTTCTCTTTCCCAGAATTAAGTGAACTAGAGGTAGATACCTATCCCTTGTTAGACCAATCAAGTTCCTCCATTCAGAATTTTGAAACTGGGATTGCTAGAGCCAAATAAGGTCTGTATAGAGTTGGAATTGTCACAGGTAAACTCAGAGGTTCTTAGGATTCTCTTTTTTCTCTCATTTCCTGAAAGTCATAATAAGCCATGTGTGGAGAGCAAATAAAGAGAGTAGAGATACGGATAGAGGAAGGGCTCTGAAAGTTTCATTTTCCAGTCTCATTTTGACATCCAGTTCCATTCTTACCCATGAGTTTCTTGTGTCTTTATAATAAATTTCCTAGCTTTATTTTAGTGAGTTCAATAATATTTCATTTGTTTAAAAAATAGATTTTTCACTAACAACGATAAAAAACGTGATGCCCCATATAAATATAGCATAGGTCATGATTGTCATCCAGTATTTAATCACTCTTTCTCCTCCGTAGACCCCCCTGGGTTTTAGTTGGCTGTTGAACTAAAACCTGCACTTTTCCCAGCTTCTTTTGCAGGTGGGCATGGCCCTAAGATTAAATACACTCTAATAAGGTATGAGTGTAAGTGTTATGTGCCATTTTGAGGTTGTATCCTTTAGACAAGTAGCCTGCTCTGAATTTCTGTCTTTATACTTCTCACTAGCTAGAAAATGGTGAGCACTGAAATAACTGCCTAGAACCAGAGACACAAACATACTGCAGATGTCAAAGTGACACATCAACAAATGTAACTGATTGAGTTTCAGGAGGAAAGCTTCTAACATGGCTCCCAGCTCCTCTGCCTGACTTTGAATTATCAATACAGAAAAAAAATAAGCTTCTACCTTATCTGCTTGTTTACAATAAAGCCTTTTTTGTACTGAAATCTTTTAGAGTCCCCTAAGAAGTATAGAGAAACTATCGTAGCAGACCTTCAGAGAAAATGCAGAGCTAGCTCAAGAGAGGATATATGGATAATAATTCTCATTCCAGGATGGAAAACTGAATGAAGTTCAACAAAAGGAGACCAGCATCAGGATGGGATTTCCCAGCTGGAAGCAGAAAGAGAAAACATGTTTAGTGAAAAGAAACTGCTGAACTCTAAATTAAGAAATTGAATAGATGTCTTGCCAAACTGATTCTGGACATCACATCTTACTGTGTATGATTGATGCTTCTATTAGGGAACTACAGGATCCTGGCACTTAGAATGGGATTGGGAGGAGTCAATCCTAAACCTAGTATTTTATAAACATTTTCTGAATCACTGCTACTCAAGTCAATGCCACAGCACAAAATTTCTGTGAATATCATTCATCTGGAGATCCGAGTTAATATACTTAAGTACAGGAATGGAACAGGTGCCTGTATTTCCTATTGTGCCTAGCTATGAGCAAAAGTTATGTGCTTTAGCAAATAGAAATTGAAATGAAATGAATTGAATTGAAATAAATGAAAGTGACAGGCAGTTCACTAAGATTTTGTAGGATTTTATTTTGCTCAATTTTTGCATATCAACTTGGCACGCTGTGGTATGCAGTTTAGTCAAACACCAGTGTAGACATTGCTATGGAGATATTTTTAGATGTGATTACATTTAATTCAGTAGATTCTGAATAAAGAAAATTACCCTCCATAATGTGAACAGGCCTCATTATTTGAAGGTCTTAAGAACAAAGACTGGGGCTACCCAAGAAGAAATAATTCTGCCTCCGGATTGCAACTCAGAAATTCTGCCTGTTTCCTATCTATTGGCAAGCCAAGCAGATTTTTAAATTCAAGACTGCAAAATCGACTCTTACATGAATTTTCAGCCTCCCAGCCTACCACAATCATGTGGTCCCATCTCTTAAAATAAATCTATATATAGTTTCTCTGGAGATCCCTAGTAGATTGTATCCTAGCTAACTGTGGTACAAAAGTAAAAATACATATATATTATCCTAATAATGTTCACTCCTCTTTTTTACGCTAACCTTAAGAAAAAATTCATGATGCTGTTTTCACAACAGTACGTTATCCAAGCAATCTGCCACTGGTTCCACATTTTTTGCTGGAAATGTGCATCTCCTCAATCTTTTTCTCCTTCCCAAATTACAGTCACTTTATCTGATAATCTAAACCATGCTGATGAGATGGCAGGCTGACGTTTATAAATTCCACTCCTCCCAGGAGCTATTGGAAGACAGTGTCTCCTGTTTTTTGCTGCTCAATGTAAAGTTATTTCTGCTCCATGACTAAATAAACCGTGGAGAAAAATCACTGGATCAGAGAGCCCTGGCAGCACCCATTAAATCACAGCACGGAGGCCACTGCGTCTGTGCAAGACCACAAGACCACAGCTCCAAGACTCACCTCTAGGAAACATCTGAATTCAACGAAGTACGGGCAATTTTTAGAACCAGTGTATTTCCTCCAAAGCACCAAACTCCATAAGCCAAAAAGAAAGTTTTGATTTGTTAAGTGACCCAGGAGAGCTCATCAGGCCTCAGTAGTTTCAGTTTCAGAAATACTCTCAGGAAATCAAGTTATTTTGGATTAATGTAGGTCCAGATGCCAGCCTGAATTGAATCCACACTCAGATAGACCTGGGTTTCTATTACTGACTAGAAAAATCTATGACATCAACTAAACCAAGGTAACCCTAGAGCAGCAAAATTTCTCAGATTGCTTAAAAAATTAAAATGTCATAACCCCTATGACAATCAATAAAGTAAGATTTGAGTGTGGTACCTATTAAAAATTCAGCCATAACCACTTCTTTTATATTTTCAAAGCCAAAGTAAAGCTGAGACAGACAAATTTAAAATTACAGGAAAAGGTAAAATAAACACCGACTCGAACTGAAAAAGTTTGAATTCTGTTTTATAGCAATTATGAAAGACAAGGTACTAAATGGAAAACCTGCCAGTATAATATATCTAATGAATTTGAGTAGCATTTTTTAAAAAATCATTTTAACAATTCTTTTGGCAGGAGAATGTCATAAAGGAATTCCTAAACCACCTGAAACAAAAGAAACTAGAGATCTACACGAAAAATAAGTCCAAGTGAGAATTTCCCCAAGACAATGCTAATCTCTGACAAACCAGAGACCAAGGTTAACCAGGCTCACAATTGGGACATGAGAGAGAAATCTGAGGCCTGAGTACATCACAGAAAAGCTACCAAGGCCAAGACCCCTGAAGAAAGCACCATATTTTGTGTCTAAAAATTTTCCCTGCTTAGTGGCTACAGAGATAGTTGCCTGTTATAGTTTTGACACTAAAGAAGAACAGAGAGAGGTTGAACAACTCTTCTGGTCTCCCATTCTCAATCGTCTCAGGTGTCTAAGGCAAAAAATTCATACCTGTATGATCCAACACAACAAAATTGGAAAAAATAATTAAAACAAACCAGAGTTGGTAATAAGCATAGGTTGCTAGCAAATGCAAACACAAGGCTCCAATAGACAAACTTACTTAGGTCATATCTCACACAAAATATGTGACTCAGTTAATACTTCAAGATTAACTCACAAAGAAAAGTCACCTGATGCTAAAGGAATTAACAGCATTGAGTGAGAATCAAGATACAAACCAAGAAACTGCCCCAAAGGTGGCAAGTTTTATAATAATAAAAAATATACAAGTCTACTTGATAAGCTTAAATAAATAAAAGAAACTATTAATATGCAATAAAAGAAGGAAACATTGTGGGAGCTTACCAGACAAATTTAAAAAGCAAAATAAATTTTTTAGAAAGTAAGGATATAATAATAAGAATTACAAACTCAAAATTGAGATTAATCGAAGTTGAATGTGACCAAAATTAAGAGAACTTTGTGCATTTTGAGACTTTTTTGGATACATTTCTCACCCTAAAGCCCAGAGAATGAAAAGAGTAGAAATTTTAAGATAAGAGATAGTAAAATGGAGAGATTCCAACACAACTATAGTTCTAGAAATGAATAAGAGAAAAAATGTAGAAGAAATACTTGCAAATATGATGGTTGATATCTTTCCTGATATGATGAAAGATGAATCTTCAAATTTAGAATGCTTTATAAATCCCAATCAAAATAAGAACTTCATACCCATACTTAGACATATAATGATGAAGCTTCAGCATATAAAAGGAAATTCTTAAAACATCCAGAAGGAAACAAAAGACTAGCTAAGAAGAACAATTTGAGGAGAGGACGATTTCTTTTGGGGGAGGCTTACTGGGTTTTAATCCAGACATTTATACTGAGCTACATCCTCACACTTTTTTCTACTTTGAGACAAAGTCTTGCTAAGTTTCACAGGTTGATCTTTTTTTTTCTTTTTTTTTAATTTTATTTAAAGAGAGAAAAAAACAAACAAAACAGAATAAAGGGTAGCAGCAATACAGAATTCCAATGAAAAAGGGAAAAGAACCAAAAAAACAAACAAACAAACAAACAAACACTAAGAAATCATTACTTGACAAATTACATACTGACATCTTGGAAATAGTTGTTCAAATTACATAATTAAAACATGCAAAGTATACATTCAAACAGTGATGCTGTTAACAGTTCTGCTCCATGATCTGACAAAAACAGCGATATGGTCATCCATCTTACACACTCAAACAAACATGCAATTACGTCAAAAGGGTAAAATTAAACATAACAAAACAGAATAAAGCAGGTCACAAGAAAGCAATGTAAGAGACATAAGTTTCAAAGCTAGACAATCGGAGATGTTCACTTTCTATCATATTGACTCTTGTTTTCTTCCTAATAGTTGTCCATATTGTCACATACAGGGAGTTCACATGAAACAACATAGTATGGAACTGATCTAAGCAGTACGCGGAGGGCATTTCAGGTCTTCAAGACCAGACAATAGGGAAGCCAAGAATGGCTGTCATAGTGTCTCTCATTCTCTTCAAAACAGCTGTCCATACCTTCATGTGTGTTGAACTTGAACAAAACAAAACAAGCTAAAATCACTTTGAACAAAGAATGATAGTATTGCTGGATTTCACATCGTGACATTACAGAGTCAGCACTGGATACTGTAGGGTCTCTTTTTCTTCAAAATGGTTGTTCATTTCAACATGGATTATATAGTTGGTTCTCATAAACTGTTTATAAGCTCTACACATGCATGAGTCTCTACATGTATATCTATCCTTTCTGTATTAGAGGGGAAAACAAAACAAAGCAAGATAAAACAAAACAATTCCTAGAAAAGCATGAAGCAAAAAGTCATATAAAACCACAATAGCCATTGTAGATCACCTTGTATTGTGGTTTTATATGACTTTTTGCTTCATGCTTTTCACAGGTTGATCTTGAATTTAAAATTCTCCTGCCACAGCCTCCTAAATAACTGGGATTGCAGGGGTATACCACCACTCCTTGATTTTGTAGAACAGTTGTTCATGCAAATACTGGGCCAAAAAGATTAGAAAATGATAACATTGAAGTGCTGAGTAAAATAGCTGTTGTGATGTTATGATTGTGGCTTATTTCCTCCAAACTCGTGTTGGAATTTGGTTCCCAGTGTTAACAGTGTTGAGAGATAGTGGGAACTTTAAGAAGTGATTAGGTTGCTAGAAAGGATTAATACAGTTCTCAAGGGACTGGATTAGTTACCTCAACAACAGGTTACTGAAAGAGAGGCTGCCCCTCTTGCTTTCTCTTCTGTGTGCACCTCCTTGCCCTTCTGCTTTTCTGTCATGTTGTGACCCAGCATGAGACCCACATTAGGCATAGCTGTCTGTGCTTGGACTTCCACACACACACACCCAGAAAAGTGAGCTAGATTTCCTTTGCATGGGCTATATTTCCTTTATAAATTATCAGGAGTCTGGTATTTTTTTAATAGTAACAAACAGACAAAGACAGACACCAACCAAAAATCCTATACCCTGTGAATTTATCTTTCACGCAATCTTTCCTTCCATTCAACAAAAACATATTGTGCCCTTTTCTGTGTTAGGTGGACATTATGACGCACCAGTGAATACAACCATTGAAAAATATTTCTTTTCTCCTGCAGTTTACATGGCAGTGAGGGGGCAATAAACAAGAAACTGTAACACATAAGTAAAATATACTGTGAACACAGCAAACCAGGAAACCTGGGATTGGCAAGAAGGCAGAGGTTTTTGAATTTAAACACAGCTGTTGCAAAAGAATTCATAAAGAAGGTGAAATCGAAGCAGGTTTCTACTTTGTGAGGGGTCTTGGGCAGAGGAGACTGCACCACGCAGAGGAAATAGGGCAAAGACTTGTACATCCAAGTAGTCCAGAGACAAGAGGCCAGAGTAGGAGGACCAGTGAGTGTGGTCACTCTCGAATTTCCTATGTCCTTGGGGAAATAACAAACCAGGGAAAATGGCTGATAAGTGACATAAAGAATTTGAACAAGATCCTACTAACAGCTGTGTGTGGAAATACTATGGGTAGAGGAGGAGTGGAAGGAGGGAGCAAGGAAAGAAATGAATTAAGAGACTGACTAATCCAGGCTCAAAAGTAAGAATTTAAACGAGGGTGAGAGCAGTGAGTAATGAAAGAAGGTTGGAAGCCATATTTATTTTGAGTATGGAACAGAATTTTCTTACAGATTGAGCAAGAAAAGAATCAAGCTGACAAAAGTTTGTTGCTCAAACTGGAAGAAATGAAAGATCATTAATCTCCATTGTGACCAAGCCAAGTTGGCTTTGACGGGAAATTCAATTTGGACATGATGAGTGTGAAGCATCTATTAGATATCAATGGAAAAATGTCAAATAGGAAGTGGGATAATTTAGTGTGGTGCTCAGGACACAAGCCCTTGCTAGAGATGCAAATATAAAAATCATCAGGAAATACCTTTTAATTAAAGGTACAGCCCAAGGTGAAATCATCAAGAAGGCCTGTGGATGTAGAAAAGAAGTGGAAGCTGAGTATGGTGATCCACACTTGCAGTAATACCAAAGCTGGGGAGGCTGAGTCAAGAGGACTGTCAAGAGTTGGAGGCCAACCTGGGCTACATAGTTAGTTCAAAGACAGCCTGGCAAGACCCTATCTCAAAAGAACAAAAAGCAAAACAAGAAAAAAAGAAGCGAGTCTAGAAATGATCTCTCAGAAAATTCAAGGAATCAGAAATATAGTGAAAATAGACCAAAAAAATGATCGGTGTGGTAGAGAGAAAACCAAAAAGAAGTACAGTGTGATGAGCCAAAAGTTTTAAAATGATGGCCAAGCAATCCACTTGATGGAACTTAGAAATAGAATATCAAAAGATCTCTGTAGAAGTAGGAGAATGCAGAAAATTATTAGAACTGAACTCAAGGGAAAAAAAGGCAAATATAAAGTCACAAGCATTAAAAAAATGATTTTTAGAAAAAATAATGAAAATAATCTCAGACAAAATTGACCAAGAGAAAAAAATGGCTGAGTCATAAATACATACTATAAAGCGTGACAAGAAGAGACATTATTCTAAATGCTGGTAAGAGGTTAAATCATATTACAACAAATTTACACCAATAAATGTGGAAACAAATAAATTATTTGAAGCCATAAATTATTAAAACTGAAGAAAAAAATTTAAAAATTTTATTTTTGTACAGAAATTTAACTTGTAATTTAAAATCTCAAAAGAAGTGTCAGGGCTGGGGATTTAGCTCAGGAGTATAAGTGCCTGCCTTGCAAGCGTGCAGTAGTGAGTTCAGTGCCCGGTACCGATTAAAAAAAAAAAAATCTCAAAAGAGAACAAAGTCTCACATAGTTTTTTTAAGAATTTCACAAAAGTTAAAGGAAAATACTCTAATATGTATAGATAGATACATATATATGTTTTCTATGTTTTGAAAAAATATATATAAAAATTTTGTATTACCTACAGATCAAAATAAAAAGTATATTGAAAATATTACAACCTCCTTCATAAGCATAGAGACAAATATCCTAAGACACAGTTGTCTCTTGGTACCTTGTGGTTGGTCCCAGCAGTGAGTCAGATCAATTCAAGGTGCTCACCTCCCTTATATAAAGTGGCCGAGTGCTTGCATAACCTGTACATATTTTCACATGTGTTTTAAATTTAGATTACTTATAATATCCAATACAATGTAATGATACACAATAGGTATTTAGGAAACAATTGCAAGAAAATAAAGCTTATATATATGACAGAGATCACACTGAGGCAGCACTGAGAAAGCTTTAGAGTCAATCAATTGGCTTTCTATATTATCTTATGAGTCTGTCCCAAGCCTAAGTAACTTGCCTGGTGAGCCAGCAGAAATAGAATTCTCCATGCCAGTGGTCATAGTAGAGACCTGTAGCAGCCTGTGACACTGAGACATCTCTGAAGGCAAGATAGCACCACAGCTGAGGACCCTAAATCTCACTCAGAATTCAGGGCAATAACTGACAACCTTAGCAGTAAAACATTTCTCTCAGTAAGCAAAGATTTACTGCTTGGAATGTCTTTGATCCATTTTCACAAGGCCTTACACCTGCATACCTTTTACCTCAGCTATTCCCTACACTTCCCTGCAGGCCCCCTATAAGTGACATAATGAATAAATGATGGCCAAAAGTCAGGATCTTAACCCCAAAAGCCCTGACACTCCTGGACACTTGTATACCATACTACTTTTGTCTGTCTTCTTTCATCCTTTGCTGTACACTTGCCCAGAAGATTGGAGGCTGGCCAGCTCCCAATGTATATGTTCAGTATGAACATAATATTTTAAAAATATTTTCAACCCACAGTTGGTGAGTCCTAGGATGAAGAATCCATATAGAGGACTGATTTTTTTTTTTAGCACATTAATACAAGCAATGTAAAAATAATATAATTCTTTCATGAGAAAGTATTTATGGCTTAAAATTATGAAATCAATTAAATCACACAAAATCAATACATAAAATAAGGAAAATTACAGAATAATTTCAGTTGATAAAAATAATTTTATTAAGTTCAATAAGCTTTTATGATTAAATCAAGCAAAGAACTTACTTAACTTGAAAATGGATATCTGTAAAAATTTACAACAGTCATCATAGTCAATGTACTTTTACAAGAAAAGTACTTACAAGAAAAGTACTTTTTCTAAGATCATGAGCATGATTACTGTTATGGCTTATACCTAGATGTCCCCTTAAAGCTTCATGTAATGATAGGTAGAGCTTTGGGGAGGTGACTGGATCCTGAGTGTGTGATACTGAATTAGTCTTCTGACTGGTTTAGCATAGTTCTGGGTGTAGACAATGGATTTACTGAAGAGGGAAGACTCACTATGGGTGTGCGTGGCACCAAGCAATAGGCTTTTCAGAGGTGGCTGAATCTAGGGTTTGTGACAGATTCATGGCCCAATGCTATGATTAACACTGTGAGTGCCACACCCATCATTGGGTGAAATAGCCTGCATACAATATAAAGAACAGAAAGAGGCTTATCCTCTCTTTCCTTGCCTTTCCTTTTGCTTTTGCTGTCTCATGCCTGCCATGAATTGCTGTCCTCTGTAAAACTACTCTGCCTTGCAGCCAGCCAACTATGAACTGAAACTTCTACACACTGTGAGCTAAAGAAACCTTTCCTCTTCTACCTTTGGGTGTCAGGTATTTTATCTCAGCAACCAGAGAAACTGCTTCCATCATAAACTGCTCTTGAAAAAAAGTCATAAACAGTTATGAGTTCATCATTTTCAAGGTTTCAGTGATCAATGGATGTTGGAGACCAACCATGATAGGTATAGATTGGTAGAGGACAGGCTACATGACTTAGTCCCCATAGATCTGAGGTCAGTGGTGACTTGCATCGGGGACAGAAAAGTTGCTCTGGCTGTTTGGGGAAAGCTCATGATCATAGCCTCCTGAGCAAGGTAACAATTGCTGAGGACAATACAAAAATCCCAAGCACCCAGATACAGGGAAGGACCTTAACTTGTTCTCCTTTTCACAACCCTGTTCTTAACTGCAAAGTGCACCATTCCTCCTCCTGTGCTCCTTACTTGCTAATAAAAGTAGGCCAACCATGGAGACGTGTGAGCTAGTCCACTAGGTGAGCTCTTCTGGTCCCCTCTGTACCTTGAAAATTTATCCTTTGTCTTTCTTTATTCCCTATCTTTCCCCCTCAACTATCCAGTGATTTGATCAGCCTCCAGCAAACGGAGCTTTGTAGAGTCATTCCTATTCTTTACACTTACTATCTCCAATTTTCAGCCAAAAAAATCACTCTCTTCTCATTTTCTCAACCTCTGCATTTCACATGCAATGAAACAAAGCAAAACCACAGGCAAACGTTCAGTTTTTAAACAATAGAGGAAAAGCAAAGAAGACATTTTGAAGTGGTCACCACTGGACTCAGCAAATAGATTGCCTCGTCCCTAGATAATGAGTCATCCATACTATAACTCCTTTTGTGTGCATCAGTGTGAAACCACATGGAAATGAGACAAAACCAAATATACTTCCTTCTCCCCAACTTGATTCCTTATGCAGCAAATTAATTCTACAATTGACAAGATTATTTCTGTATGCTTTTACAACACAAATAAATGCATGTTTCAACAATCCAAAACATTTTTTCACACTTAATCTAAAATTTTCATTTTGGTTATATTTTGTTTACTTTCATGATTTTACTCCTGATCTTATAGTTCTTATTTAAAACTGCTCACTGTAAATAATAAGACCTTCTGGTAAAGTTTCTCTTATTCTGTAGATGGTAGAATGAAGAGTCATAACTCTCAACTTCTGTTTTCAAGATTTTCAATGATATAGGTAAAATACTTTTATAATAAAAAATCATTCCTTAGAAATTAGAAATCAGGGAATAAATCATATACTAGCTAGAAGTTCCAATAAAATATTGAATACAAATGATAGGTATATTTGCCTTTCAAGTTTATTTCAGAGTTATTAGAACTGTGATTAAATAGCCTAAAAAGAAACAGAAAGCAATGATCTCCTTTCCTGCTAGGGAACTATTACCACCAGTCACAGGGCTAGATGTCAAGTTACATGGTTAGGGATATTAAGGAAGTCAACAACAACAAACTTGGCACCTACATGTGTAAAGAATATATTTAATTTTTATTGTTGTCGTATTACATTCCTGAAGTGTATAGTTAAGGTAGTACTATTTTCAAACTGTGTTAATTGAAAGTGAAACTATCACTTAAAAATTCATATTTTTTTGCATTCTTATATTAGCAGTCAGAAGTAGAGTAAGGGTGAGTGCAAGTCATGTGAGTGTGACTCATTTGTACATATAGAAGTAAAACTTCGTGTATCACTTTGTCTTGACTCAAAGCTTAAGTTTCTAAATTCTCAATTTGTGTATGTATCATTTTTGGGTGACCAATAATATGAATCACCATTTGTTCTAAAATTATGAGGTTTTTTGCAAAGTTTTATTTAATTCAGAATATTTTCATTGTTCTCATCTAACAAGTATGCCATGGACACATCAAGTTGTAGCATTTCACATCCATAAACATAGCACAGGAAAATGAACAAATGCAGGAGAAAGTCAATTTCTTTTGAAAGACTGATTTTTTGATCTTAAAATTCAAAATAGATTTCATTTAATGCTAATCTGAACACAGAATATTTTTTCTGATATTAGCTTTGAAACTTTTTTCTAGTTGAATTTTTCTTTTTCTAATACCAGTAGTGATTTTTAAATTAAAACATGTTACAAGGGAATTTTCTTTAATTCAGTATCACAAATATGTGCATCTTCTTAATATCATTCATATTAATTTTCATATTAGAAAAATTTTGATAGATGAACTATTGAGCTAACATGTTGTCATGGTTTATGTCATGGCCCCCAGGCCTCACGTATTTGCATTGTGCATTTGTGATTGGTTCATTGTCTAGTGCTTGGATTGGTGGTGTCAGTGCTATACCCTCCTAGGGGGTGGAGCCAGGATGTGATGTAATGGCAGGAAGAAGGTGTGTCTTTTTTGCCAGTGTCCGCCTTGCTGTTTGCAGCTGCCATGAACTGCGGCCCCGCCGTGCCACCCTGCCTTGGAGCCAACTGAGTATGGACTGAAACCTCCAAAAACTGTAAGAAATAAACCTTTCCTTTCCCAACTTTGGGCATCAGGTATTTTGTCTCAGCTATGAATAAAAGTAACTAAGACACATGTCTAGGTTCAGATAATATGAAACGACAGGTTTAGTTGGCTCACTATCCTGATGATAATAGCAAAATCTGAATTTATTTGTTTATTGATTTCAAAATTTTTGTTCAGAGACATCTATACTAGTTCATAAATCACTTTGGACTTAAATAAAGATGAAGTGTCAGGAAGTGTTTTTATTCCCTCCTAATATCAGAAATGGGATCATTTGAACACAAATATAAATTTCTCTATGCTCTTTTTTTTCAAAAACCTGTATTGAAACACTTATTACATGATGGTGCAGTGTGATACTTACAGCTAGTTACCCTAGACTGAACTTTGAACTAGAAACAAAACAGCATCTAGGAGAAATGCAAGAGGTTTAGTTTAGTTAAAAAATAAAAAAGGTCAATGTCTTCCATTATCAGCCAAAATACAAGGGTCACGTTTACCCTCACACCTTAAACCACAATTTTCAGATGTTGCCCAAGCAACAGAACTAGATCCACAGGAGGAGGAAAATGGTAACTCTTTGTATTGCCTCAGTTTACAGTTTGGAGAATTTTCAAACCTTGGCAGAGGGGAAGGAATAGAGAATTCAGAGTTCTTTCTGAATTGGAGAGGACTTCAGTGGTTAGAGTTTGCAAGGCAGAAAACCAGGGCAGAAAGAACTACAAAGAAGGAGGCCTGAGGTCTTCAGAAGGTTCCCTCGCATCTCTACCAAGCACTCATCAGAACATGTGTAGAAGCAAACTAACTACTTGTGGCTGGGGAGCAACTAAAGGGAGACTGCATAAAACTGGGGAAT